>CM055895.1:36235610-36318110 GCA_029582155.1 Panopea generosa | reverse complement strand
CACTAATAGCATGGCAATTAATTTCAATCGAGGCTAATTCAGTGTGTCACGACAACTCGCAGTTCATGACTAAACATGAACGTTAAAGTAAGCTTGCAAGCATGCGAAGGGGCTCCGGCAGTAATAGAACCAAATCAACTAATCAAAAAAGCGTTTAAACAGGTAGTGATCAACATTAAAATGTCGTTAGTGACGTGTGAAACAGTCTGCAGAAAGGGTCAATCGTGAAACATCGGGTATTTCCGTATCCTCCGTAGAATACACCTCGTGTATAGCTCTAGAATACACCAACGCGAATCGCCTGTGTTACAAGTCTGTGTTCATTCGCGTGAAAGTAACAAATAATGTATCCGTCATTAAGTTGATTATATATGGCGTTGTTATATCGATTTTTTTATTTATACACTCGACATGGGTCATATTTATAGGGAAATTTAAAATATCAGTCTTGATTAACAAACGTTTATATTTTCAACGTACATGTATATAAACAGGTGGCATAAGGGGGCCGCCATTTTATTTTATCATGTGACTGAAAGTATTTCCAAAATGGCGCCTTATTATGTCAGAGGTCTATTGTGTAGCATAAAGGCCGAGGTGATCAGATTGCAGAAAGGGTATGAAATGGTGAAATTTCTGGACATCTATGGGTTTTTTTAAAACAAATATATTGTAACGTACTGGTGTCATTTGCTTTTAGGTAATCCGTCATAATCTCATTAGACAAACTTTTACATCTGCGATTGACATCAAAATTTTCGACATATTTATAATACACGACTATGTCAATATCGTGACGGTTAAATGTTTACTCATAATTGATTGAGCGATTTTGGTGGCAAGACACCGGTTCTCCGTTAAGTCAGAAATTGCATTAATATGTTTAATTCAAATTTTACATGTAACCAAGAAACAGCTTCATGATTGGCCATGACTGCATGTGGATATATTGGACATAATCTCGCATTATTACTTACTATCTGAAACTTAATATTAAATATAGTATCAACATTTTATTTTATAAGTGGTTTGAAAATATGAAGAAAAAAAAATGATATATTTGGATTTTATATTTTCTTGAATTTTGCCTTCTTACATTCTGATAAGACAAATGAAATTGAAATATATTTTATTTTTTTATATCTGAAATGACCACAAATGTGTCTACCAGAATTATTTCTCTATCCAAAGTAGACACAGGCCAGTCTTGACTTATGTTTCATTTCTACATCAGAACGAGACTAGGAGCACAACATTTCATCCAGCTAGAGAAAACATGATTTTCTCGGAGAGTAATTGCGATATAAATCTGATTACATATATTGATTTCGAATTTTTGACAGTTGAATAAATTGTAGAGGACAAAAACAAAAGCCATTGATTTATGTAGTTTTATGAAGAATTTGTCCATGATTTGACGCTGATTAAGTTATTATATAGATACAGGATTAAGTAATTATTATTATTATTGTATAGATACCGGATTAAGTTATTATTATTGTATAGATACCGGATTAAGTTATTATAATTATTGTATAGATATCGGATTAAGTTATTATTATTATTGTATAGATACCGGATTATTATTGTATAGATACAGGATTAAGTTATTATAATTATTATATAGATACAGGATTAAGTAATTATTATTATTGTATAGATACCGGATTAAGTTATTATTATTATTGTATAGATACCGGATTAAGTTATTATCATTATTGTATATATAGATACCGGATTAAGTTATTATTATTATTGTATAGATACCGGATTAAGTTATTATCATTATTGTATATATAGATACCGGATTAAGTTATTATTATTATTGTATAGATACCGAATTAAGTTATTATTATTATAATTGTATAGATGCAGGATTAAGTTATAATTGTATAGATACAGGATTAAGTTATTATTATTATAATTGTATATATACAGGATTAAGCTATTTTTATTATAATTGTATAGATACAGGATTAAGTTATTATTATTATAATTGTATAGATACAGGATTAAGTTATTATTATTATTATAATTGTATAGATACAGGATTAAGTTATTATTATTATTGTTTCTGAATCCCTGTCATACTTCTACACAGCATAACGCATTTGTTATTGTTGTACATTGTGTTTTAGCGTCGCTTTACGCTCTATACCTGTGCATACCTTATTCATTGTTAGTCCACATAGTTCCCCCCGTCTTTTGTTGATTTGAACTTTTGCATTATTACAATTATTTAAAATTTCAATAGTTTACAATGACAAACTTTAAGCAATATATGGTTGACCTTGTAAACCAAATGTTTCGGTTATTCATTAAATAAGCTAGTATCATTGGCAAACCAACTTTAGGTAAATGAAGTTTTTTTTTAAAGAGACACGTGACAAGTTTGATAATTGTTCACTTACATGTATTAAAGTGTCTGATAATAATGTATCTGCATGGTGCATATAGGGCGCTATGTGTTAAACTAATATAATTCAATATAGACAACCAAGGTAGATAGATCAGTATATGCCCTTGGCTCTCGATACCTAGTATGTATGTTATGTTAAACAATGTTTTTCATGTTGCTATCCGGTCACAATATCCGTAGAACTATACTACTACTATTATTACTACCACTACCACTACCACTACCACTACCACTACCACTTCCACTACCACCACCACCACCACTACCTCTACTACTACTACTACTACTACTACTACTACTGCTGCTGCTGCTGCTGCTGCTATTACTTCTACTACTGGAACTTCTACTATTACTACAATTACTACTGCTACTACTACTACTACTACTACTACTAATTGCTGCTGCTGCTACTAAACTTGCTGCTACTGCTACAACTACTACTAAAACTTCTACTACTATTACTGATGATGATGCTGCTGCTACTGCTGCTACTGGTGCTACTACTACTACTACTACTACTACTACTACTACTACTACTACTACAGCTACTGCTATTACTACTACTGCAAGTCCGTAGCTACTCTGAGGCACAGGGAGGCCAGTGCCTTCCTGTTTTTCGGGCTAGGTATGAAAAAAATTGAGGCACTATATTTAATATCCTTGTTACCTTTTAAAACTAAATAAATTATGATACTCAGATGAAGTACTGGTCAGGCAGCACACGATGTCTCAATTAGCATGTTGTATGGCACAAGACGAATGAAGTAGCAGCAGGAGGCTTAAAAAGGGAATGCCGAGCGAAGCATGTAACACGACTACATTTGACCACTTTAGCCTTCAATATACCATATTACATTTGTGAAAATTTATGAAATTCAAATCAATAACCAAATTGTCGACGCTTCCGTGTGGTAAGACATAAATTATATTCTATCATTTACACAAGAATACAATCTATGCTTTGACTTTCAGGTTATGTAATGCACGTGAAATAATTATCATACGCAATCGTCTCTATGTTAAAAAAAACAAATATGTATGTTTTAACGAGGAGCTACAATATATTTTATTGTTGTTTTACTTAGCAAATTCGGACATATATTTGAAATATTGAAAAAGAATATAAATTCCGTGCAATATACTTCTAGTATTGTGAAACATTCTCCAAATACAGATGTATACACATGCGCTTATGTGTTTAGCTATTTTTGAGTGTGCATATAATTATAATATAACAGTATATGGAAATATTAAAGATTCTATACAAAATAACTTTTAGTGTTCGTCATGAAACATGCTTATACACGTATATTTATAGACATTTAGCCTAATGGATTTGAAACAAACTAATGCTAGCCTACCATAGCCAGTTTTTAAGTCATTGAACGTAAATCTATACAATTCAAACGGCAATAAAATGTACCTTGTTTACACAAGTTATTAACTTTTATTATAGGATATATTTACACCAACCTAGACCCAATATATGAACTTTTAGCGAGACATAAGAATGTACGAGCCGTCGCAATTGTGGTTAAGCTTGTTACGTTTTTTATGCAGGTGCACAAAGTGAGAGATCTACACAGTAACGCTTATCAACCATTTTTAAATGAGGTTTTACGACATTTTCAACGCACCTCAGCTTATATATGGCATATCCAGTTTTTGTTGATGGGAGAATACCTCAGAAGGAATCTGAGTAGAATCCCCTTCCTTTACGCCAGTAACTGGCAAACGTTCTTCTCACATACAATTGTTTAACCGAGTGAGACTCTAACCTACGACCTTAGCGGTGAGAGGTAAATGACCATGAGACGACCCCGCCTTAGATTACTCGGACACGGAGAGGCCCTCCAAAACAAGTATGTCAGAACACCAACACCAATGTTTAACATTTCCAAAAATACTTGTGCGAGTAACAACATAATCACAGGCATGAATTCGTTTCATATCATGTTTGATCCCCAAAGTCGACTATGTGATCAACTATAAATGAAACGGATTCATGCCTGTGATTATGTTGTTGCTCGCACAAGTATATAATTACAGAGGTAAACATGTAATGTTTGTTTTCAGTCAAATCAATACCACCTATACAAGTGAGATGACATTAGAGTAAATTTTGTTCAAATATATAGTGTTATTTTATGCCATTATGGGCTAATAGACGAGCAGTTAACCTAATCGCTCTGTCCTTGGATCCTGGAAGGTCAACCAGTATTCAGGCAAATATATTCTATCTTCACAAATAATTGATAAGTTTACCACTTGAATCAGCGGTGAGAGACAAGTGACAATGAGACGCAACATTGTATATCAATCATCACGGAGACTCACAGTATGGACTGTTTGAAATTCAATCTCATGATCCATGAATTGGTGGTCAGACGCGCTACGGACTGAGTTAACCGGATCCGACTTCCTTAAACGGAATGATGGGAGCGAATGTAACAACATGGGTGTAGAGGACTAGCGTACTTAATAATATAAATAATACTCTTCAGAGTTGGTATTTGCATTCACATATACAATACGCTGAAATAAAATCGACAATATATTATGATGGATTAGAACCGAATGGCATCGCATGCACTGTTTTAAAAGTCTCCGAAAAAGCTGATTCTTCATGTATTAAATTCGGCACGTGCTGTTGCGCTATTTTTACGCCAGGTTGGCGTTCCGTCGTTCCGTGTATTATGCTACGACGAGTATACAGATCAACCGTTTTAATTAAACGCTTGAATAAGTACACGATTTTAATGGTAAAAGGGTTAGTCACTAAACACCATTTTCAACACTTTGTCGGTTATAAATGGCATATTCTCTATTATTGGTAATAATCTTACAGAGTAAGATGTATCAGGTAAATTGTTAATCTTCTTGTCAAAAGGAAATTACAACAATTTGAAAGTTATCAGTGTGCAGTTTGCATAAACATGCGAAATTGAAAGAAAAAAAACACCAAAGCAATGTCGCTAGCGAAGTCATATATTTCCACCATCTTGGATAAGACTTATTCTTGAATCGCTCGGTTTTAGTTTGAACATATTGAAGGATCCTCGTGGCCAAGTTGGCTAAGGCACCGTCTCGAGATCACTTACCTCTCATCGCTAAGTTCGTAGGTTCGAGTCCCGCTCGCTCTAAAAGTACTATGTGAGAAAGTTTGCCAGTTACTTGCGGAAGGACTGTAATACCCGAGTCTTCATTCAGCAATACAACTGGATATGCCATATATAACCTATGTTGTATTGGATATGGCGTTAAACCCCATTCAAATTAAAAAAATAAAATTGTACATAAACAAATATACGATTCATATTAAACTGAATGGAATTAGATAGATCACGGTGTGCTTATACTACACATTGTTTTGACTACATACTTTGTAGGGGGTTGGGGCGGGATGGGGGTAAAAGGAATAGGATGTAATACTATTTTAAACACATTACGTGTATACAGCATCAAGTTTGTTGGTGTATGAATATGAACCTGAGTAATAATACATTCTTTAAATATTTGGAATACTAATCCGACATCAATCCATAATCGCTTGGCCAATCGTGCAGTTATCAATCGTGCATTTGTTTCCAGCATATCACTCACTTAGTCTGTTTTTTTTTAATTTTTGGACGACCTGGACGAGACTGAGGCTGGTTTTTCTTCTTCCAGAGTGTTAATTCCAGTTTTATTTTTTTTGTTCACACGTCGAGTTGTTACTTCCACAAGCATCAATACCTAATGTGCTGTTAATTCTAGTGTAACTCGAGTTCGTTCTAATGTAGACATGTCTATGGGTTAAAATTTCACTTGGCATAACATACATGTATACGGTGTGTCGTATTTCAATATCCATGGAATCAAACATATTGGACACATTAAAATAAAAGTTGTAATGTTCGACCGATACAGCAATGAACCATTGCATACTTGTTCATGCATGTGATTTTGTAGGCAGCCATCAATATGGAGAACACCTGTGGACTGGGGTTATGGCAAGGGTTAGGGTGAGAAGCATCGTCTGAAATGATTCTGTCATGTTTTGAAGACAGAGTTGAAATATGAATGAATGCTCTTCGCATGCGCATCCTAATCACCTTGCTGTCTTTAAAAAGCTCCGATCTTTTCCGAAACTGTTATCCCGGCTCCTTTGATACAGTTGCGTATACAATAATGTTCCCTGACTGTTTTCGTTAAGGCTATATGACATTGATGCAGCTAATGAAGAGCTTAAAAGGAGAGTAATATTTCCCAATATACCACAATGAATGTTTTTACCCCGCTTAGCAACAGCATGTACAAACATATTAATCCTGTATACAACGATCAATGCGAAGTATATAGTGGTCAGCTGATGTATATCACAACGACCTGCCGGTGATAACAACCAGACGTATTTGGAGCATAACTTAATAAACAAAATGGCTGATATTTTAACAAATGTCGGAGCAGGAGAAGTGATTGGCAAGAATGGAGAGGCGGTTAAGGAATTAAATTCTAATGTGCAATATATCGGTAAGTACACTTATAAATAATTATACACGTATTCATACATTAAGTGGTTGTCATGGTAAGTAATGATTAATAACGTTTGCTAGAATTTGCTATACTACTTTGTTTTGTAAATTTAACTTCTGGAGTAAAACATATAAAAAAAGATGTTCTAGGTTTTAAGGAATTGATACAAGTAGCCGCAAAATCTTGGTTTGGTCGATGTTTGGAAATGTTCCTGAAAATTCGGAATTATTGCCACCTGTAACACGGCGGCGTATTTCTCCATCAAGAACAATAAATGAACACACATACTATAGCATCTTATTGATAGAAGATGTCTGGACAACATATTGTACAAAGTACAATTAAATAACAATCCTTGTACGGACACATTCTATTTACGAGACACTTTCGTTTACATAGTAGTACATGTATATACTACACTACAGTAGTAAAACAATTTGACTTGAAGGTAACATTCGCCCATGTTGTTGTAAGGTAAATTGATCGTTCACATTCCTCCCAAGATTTACACGTACGCATATCTATTTATACATCTGACTCGTTATCTTATCTCACAGTTCATATGTTTGAAATGCTAAATATAATTGTTTTAGGGGTGAAACGGTGGTTAGAGAAGAGGGAAAGATCACTCAAAGGAAAAAACAAACAATTTAAAAGTTTAAATGAAACAGTATATTAACAAGATCAAAATAAACATTGAAATAGGCTCACAGTTAATTGTGTCGAAAGTGTTATTCGCTTGAATGTCTTACACAATTCGTTTTATTGCACTGAACTTTGCTTGCTTTAGGCTGTGTTCAAAGTGGTGCGTATATATTATGAATTCTTGCTGCAGATGAGTAAACCAAGTTTCAATGAGTGTACCAAAGTCTAGCATAGCATAATACAGTAATAAGGCATCTAAAAGTGATTTGTGTGTTGTATTTTGCCTGACGGAAGTATCTTAGAGAAGACATTCTCGTTAAATACTGGTAACAAAGTGGTCATTATTGTCAGGAGCGGAAACGTTCCTGCTATGAAAAAACAAAGACTTTAAATATACTTCTAAATAGAAAAGTTTAAGATATCAACATTATTTTATATAGAACACAGATGAAATTAAAAGTAGGTAGTGATATTATGAAGCTTTGTGATTTACATTATTCAAAAACCGAAGATCAATAAAAATAATAATTATTTTGTCTTTAGTTAGAGTAGTGTGCTTTATAATAATAAATTAACATGTTAGCATTGTTTTAATTGAAAACGTGACGTGATACTGTAAACTCATCTTACGATGCTAGTTTCATTCAGCTATATGTTTTTCGGTTTAAACAGTGTAGCAGTTGTTTAATAGTTAGCGTTAGAATATGGACACTGTTTGCACAGGCTTCGTTACAAAAAAATAACGTCTGGGCTATGCATGGGCCGTATATAATCAACTTTTTCTCTTATAAATATTTTATTTCAAAGTTATTTTTTAAAACTTTAGTATTATCTTTGATTCATTTTTGTTCCGCGTAATATGGGAGTTTTTGTGCTTGAATTTAAATGTAAAAAGAGCTAAATCAAGTACGTTTCTTTTCTGTTTCTTTGCAATACTTATATAAGCTGACTTAAGTGGAAGTAAGTATCGATTTGCGGTATTTAGTGATGAAACTGGCATAATTCATATTAGTACATTGCGCTGGAATCGTGGAATGTAATGACGTTTTCTTGAATGAGAATCCTTCATTGATTATACTTGTCGGCGGGGAGATCCAAAAACAGTAATAAAGCAGTAATGCCATTCATTAGTCTTCACAAATTACCAATATAATAATTATTTTACCATTAAACCATTCGTAAGGACAAGACGCAAAGTTCATTCATAATTCATTGATATTCTCTCTGTGCAGTTTCAGGGCTCTTTATGTGTAGCTCATGAGGCGACGTATTGAGTTTTCTGAAACTCTTCAGTTCTGCAGGTGTTAAGGTTTAAGGGCGATTCTTCATATTTATTTACGGAGGTGTACTTGTTGGTAGTGTATGCGTGTGTCCGTGCGTGTGTTTCAATATGTGTGTCAGTTTGTTATTCATGTACACGGAGAGTTGGTCTCGAATCTTCCTTCCTGTTGGCGTCATATGACATTTTCAGTTTGTAAGCAGTAAAACTCCTATCCACCAGTATATTTGAATTCAAAATGCTTCATGTTTTTGTTATAGAAGCATTATGACAAACAAATTATACATTGATTTGATAATTCAACAAGGACCAAAGGTTAAAACTTATGCATGGGACAGAATTTAATAGTACTCACTATGCTTATCATACGTCATTCAGCTGTAATGTCAGAAAAGTTACCATAGTCACTGGACATCACGTGTTAAAGTGACAACCATTTGTTGCAAAATCTGACGCATTACGTATATTTCACTTCTGCACGATCCGATGTCTCTCATAAAACAACACTCAGTAATGGTTCTACCCAGGAAGCGGACTCGAGAGCTGTTCATATAAGCTCTAAGCTTTCATCGCAAAAAAGTTAAAATAAATGTGTATAAGCTAAATTATGACAGACCCTCTCCAATGATTATGTTGTTTGCATAACATTTTAATCCACACTTGTAACACAAAATTGCTGTCGTGTTGCCGTCGTATCGTCTGAGCAGACAAAGGTCTACAATTAATTGTTTTTGTTACTGAAATATTCAGATTAAATTAGTTGGAGATTCGAAATATTACTGTCTTTTCTTTATTTTACTTAAATTGGTTTTCAACGAAATCAAGTCCCTGCGAATACGTCATTTAACCAAAGTAACAACAAGAATGAATAGTTTCACTCTGTTATTCATTGGACCAACGTATATCTCATTTTTATGTACATCCTAAAATGTAACCATCCTGACTGTTGAAGAATTGAATCTCGAGTATAACGATGTACCTGTTGAAACCCACATCAGAGCCACAACTACCTACATTCCTGGGTTCTAACGTTATAACCCAGAAATCGCTTCAAAAACCGATTAACAAACGAACAGTAAAATGTAAAACTGGATTTTGTCCTTATAAACCAATCCATCAAAATATATTCTACAAATTACATTCTAATATGTATGACAAAATGACATCTCTCGATAATATTTGCAACTGAGCACAAATTAAAACACGTGATGAAAATGCGTGGTAAATAAAGAATACAAACAGTGCTCAGAATTCCTAATCATCAGGTTTTCGTTAACGTAACATTAAAGCTATAAAATACATAAGCAAACTGAGAGAGATTTTCAATCAGCAACCGCTTGAAGATCATTGCCATAAACACTGATTGATTCTTTCTTATTTCCTTGAGCTTTCATGTTTGTCATAGCTCTCATTTTTTCTAGATCTGGATCAAGTATGCGTCCCTCACTTGTCAATGAATAACCTATATACGCCAAGTATCTCTACATTTAAACAAATTTTGTAGAGTGACAGGGGTCAAAACTCTACATTTACTCTAACATTTAAGAAACTTTGTCTACACAATGGCATAAGCTCGTGTCTCATTGTAACGTCAATAAAAATATATTATATGAAATACGTCATAATGCCAACAAGTCATGATCACAACTGCTTAATAATGTAACAATTCATGATGGTGGTATTGATATAGCATACAAACTAACTACGGCGTAATGTCCGGATTGAACAAGGAGTCAAAAGTCTACATTATGTGTCCTGAAAGGAGAGTCAAAGCTCACATATGCCCAAACAGGGGTTAAAACGGTTGCGCATACTTTCTAACCAAGATATTGGGAGTGCCCCAAATCCCGGGGTATATCGTGTATCTATTTCATTACGTATGAGCGTGTATTCAAACATGAGGGTCCTCCATGGTCGAGTGGTCTGAGGCACTGTCGTCTTATGTTCACTTACATCTCACCGCTAAGGTCGGTCACCACCAGTAAAACATATATAACCTGCCATGTATTGAAATGAGTGTCCTCCATTGTCGAGTGATCTGAGGCACTGTCGTCTAATGTTCACTTACATCTCACCGCTATGGTCTGTCACCACCAGTAAAACATATATAACCTGCCATGTATTGAAATGAGTGTCCTCCATGGTCGAGTGGTCTGAGGCACTTCACTTACATCTCACCGCTAAGGTCTGTCACCATCAATAAAACATATATAACCTGCCATGTATTGAAATGAGTGTCCTCCATGGTCGAGTGATCTGAGGCACTGTCGTCTAATGTTCACTTACATCTCACCTCTAAGGTCTGTCACCACCAGTAAAACATATATAACCTGTCATGTATTGAAATGAGGGTCCTCCATGGTCGAGTGGTCTGAGGCACTGTCGTCTAATGTTCACTTACATCTCACCTCTAAGGTCTGTCACCACCAGTAAAACATATATAACCTGTCATGTATTGAAATGAGGGTCCTCCATGGACGAGTGGTCTGAGGCACTGTCGTCTAATGTTCACTTACATCTCACCGCTAAGGTCTGTCACCACCAGTAAAACATATATAACCTGCCATGTATTGAAATGAGGGTCCTCCATAGTCGAGTGGTCTGAGGCACTGTCGTTTAATGTTCATTTACATCTCACCGCTAAGGTCGGTCACCACCAGTAAAACATATATAACCTGCCATGTATTGAAATGAGGGTCCTACATGGTCGAGTGGTCTGAGGCACTGTCGTCTAATGTTCACTAACATCTCACCGCTAAGGTCTGTCACCACCAGTTGAACATATATAACCTGCCATGTATTGAAATGAGTGTCCTCCATGGTCGAGTGGTCTGAGGCACTGTCGTCTAATATTCACTTACATCTCACCGCTAAGGTCTGTCACCACCAGTAAAACATATATAACCTGCCATGTATTGAAATGAGGGTCCTCCATGTTCGAGTGGTCTGAGGCACTTCACTTACATCTCACCGCTAAGGTCTGTCACCACCAATAAAACATATATAACCTGCCATGTATTGAAATGAAGGTCCTCCATGGTCGAGTGGTCTGAGGCACTGTCGTCTAATGTTCACTTACATCTCACCTCTAAGGTCTGTCACCACCAGTAAAACATATATAACCTGCCATGTATTGAAATGAGGGTCCTCCATGGTCGAGTGGTCTGAGGTACTTCACTTACATCTCACCGCTAAGGTCTGTCACCACCAGTAAAACATATATAACCTGCCATGTATTGAAATGAAGGTCCTCCATAGTCGAGTGGTCTGAGGCACTGTCGTTTAATGTTCATTTACATCTCACCGCTAAGGTCGGTCACCACCAGTAAAACATATATAACCTGCCATGTATTGAAATGAGGGTCTTACATGGTCGAGTGGTCTGAGTCACTGTCGTCTAATGTTCATTTACATCTCACCGCTAAGGTCGGTCACCACCAGTAAAACATATATAACCTGCCATGTATTGAAATGAGGGTCTTACATGGTCGAGTGGTCTGAGTCACTGTCGTCTAATGTTCATTTACATCTCACCGCTAAGGTCGGTCACCACCAGTAAAACATATATAACCTGCCATGTATTGAAATGAGTGTCCTCCATAGTCGAGTGATCTGAGGCACTGTCGTCTAATGTTCACTTACATCTCACCGCTAAGGTCTGTCACCACCAGTAAAACATATATAACCTGTCATGTATTGAAATGAAGGTCCTCCATAGTCGAGTGATCTGAGGCACTGTCGTCTAATGTTCACTTACATCTCACCGCAAAGGTCGGTCACCACCAGTAAAACATATATAACCTGTCATGTATTGAAATGAAGGTCCTCCATAGTCGAGTGATCTGAGGCACTGCCGTCTATTGTTCACTTACATCTCATCGCAAAGGTCGGTCACCACCAGTAAAACATATATAACCTGCCATGTATTGCAATGAGAGTCCACCATGGTCGAGTGATCTGGGGCACTGTCGTCTAATGTTCACTTACATCTCACCGCTAACGTCTGTCACCACCAATAAAACATATATAACCTGCCATGTATTGAAATGAGTGTCCTCCATGGTCGAGTGGTCTGAGGCACTGTCGTCTAATGTTCACTTACATCTCACCGCTAAGGTCTGCCACCACCAGTAAAACATATATAACCTGCCATGTATTGAAATGAGGGTCCTCCATGGTCGAGTGGTCTGAGGCACTGTCGTCTAATATTCACTTACATCTCACCGCTAAGGTCTGCCACCACCAGTAAAACATATATAACCTGCCATGTATTGAAATGAGGGTACTCCATGGTCGAGTGGTCTGAGGCACTGTCGTCTAATGTTCACTTACATCTCACCGCTAAGGTCTGCCACCACCAGTAAAACATATATAACCTGCCATGTATTGAAATGAGGGTCCTCCATGGTCGAGTGGTCTGAGGCACTGTCGTCTAATGTTCACTTACATCTCACCGCTAAGGTCTGCCACCACCAGTAAAACATATATAACCTGCCATGTATTGAAATGAGGGTACTCCATGGTCGAGTGGTCTGAGGCACTGTCGTCTAATGTTCACTTACATCTCACCGCTAAGGTCTGCCACCACCAGTAAAACATATATAACCTGCCATGTATTGAAATGAGGGTCCTCCATGGTCGAGTGGTCTGAGGCACTGTCGTCTAATGTTCACTTACATCTCACCGCTAAGGTCTGCCACCACCAGTAAAACATATATAACCTGCCATGTATTGAAATGAGGGTCCTCCATGGTCGAGTGGTCTGAGGCACTGTCGTCTAATGTTCACTTACATCTCACCGCTAAGGTCTGCCACCACCAGTAAAACATATATAACCTGCCATGTATTGAAATGAGGGTACTCCATGGTCGAGTGGTCTGAGGCACTGTCGTCTAATGTTCACTTACATCTCACCGCTAAGGTCTGCCACCACCAGTAAAACATATATAACCTGCCATGTATTGAAATGAGGGTCCTCCATGGTCGAGTGGTCTGAGGCACTGTCGTCTAATGTTCACTTACATCTCACCGCTAAGGTCTGCCACCACCAGTAAAACATATATAACCTGCCATGTATTGAAATGAGGGTCCTCCATGGTCGAGTGGTCTGAGGCACTGTCGTCTAATGTTCACTTACATCTCACCGCTAAGGTCTGCCACCACCAGTAAAACATATATAACCTGACATGTATTGAAATAAGGGTACTCCATGGTCGAGTGGTCTGAGGCACTGTCGTCTAATGTTCACTTACATCTCACCGCTAAGGTCTGCCACAACCAGTAAAACATATATAACCTGCCATGTATTGAAATGAGGGTCCTCCATGGTCGAGTGGTCTGAGGCACTGTCGTCTAATGTTCACTTACATCTCACCGCTAAGGTCTGCCACCACCAGTAAAACATATATAACCTGCCATGTATTGAAATGAGGGTACTCCATGGTCGAGTGGTCTGAGGCACTGTCGTCTAATGTTCACTTACATCTCACCGCTAAGGTCTGCCACCACCAGTAAAACATATATAACCTGCCATGTATTGAAATGAGGGTCCTCCATGGTCGAGTGGTCTGAGGCACTGTCGTCTAATGTTCACTTACATCTCACCGCTAAGGTCGGTCACCACCAGTGAAACATATATAACCTGCCATGTATTGAAATGAGGGTACTCCATAGTCGAGTGGTCTGAGGCACTGTCGTCTAATGTTCACTTACATCTCACCGCAAAGGTCGGTCACCACCAGTAAAACATATATAACCTGCCATGTATTGAAATGAGGGTCCTTCATAGTCGAGTGGTCTGAGGCACTGTCGTCTAATGCTCACTCACATCTCACCGCAAAGGTCTGTCACTACCAGTAAAACATATATAACCTGCCATGTATTTAAATGGCAGCTAACGATATTAAAACAAAAACAAACAAAAATTATCTTATATGATAGTGTCATTTACGGTGCAGTTTAACATTGATATCGTCTGAACATGGTTTTATTATTTCAGGTTTATATTTCTCTGCCCATTGGTGTCCACCATGTCGGGGATTTACACCAAAACTGGCTCAGTACTACAATGATGTGAAAGATAAAGGTTTAGAAATAATATTTATTAGTTCAGACCGAGACGAGGCGTCCTGGAAAGAATACTACGGCGAGATGCCATGGCTCGCACTTCAGTTTAGCAGTCGAGAGGCCAAGGTAATGTAATTTAATTTAATTTCCTTGACCATGTTCTTATGTTTATCTGAATTGTATCGTCATCATCAATGATCTCTTAAATATATTCTTTTCTTTATATAAATTTTCCTATTTATAATATGTGAGTGTTTAAAGCCTATCACTTCTAGCCTGGGATGGAGGCGGTATGACCTCTTGTGGTACCTCATGTATGGACTTCCAACGCTATATCAACGGTGCTTACTTCCGTCACGCTTTTCTTATTTAAACAGTCAATTAGGAAATAACAAACGAATGGCAGTACTATTTTTAGTATGACATAATTTGGAAACAGTTGATATTTAATACGTGACAACAACGGGCAACGTAGTTTTGTGATCAATTTTGTGTTGCGCCCCCTAAGTCCTCCCCTTAATCTGGAAACCTAGATCTGCCCCTGAAACATGCTTGACATAAACTGTTTAACGCTTTTCTTAACATTGGATATATATTATCAGTAAAATAAACCTAGTCTGTCTTATTTTATTTGTTGCTTATTTGTAGGATGCATTATCCCAGAAGTACGGCATACGAGGAATTCCTACCCTGGTTATCTTAAACAAAGACGGGTCAACAAAGACCATGAACGGCAGAGCACTTGTCGATAAGAATGCAGCAAGCAAAGAGTTAAACTTTGATGAATAAACATTAGGAAATATAATAACACTCGCTACTTAAACGTATACTCAAAGTAATTTCTACTGATAATCATTAACAAAGAAAATAATTATCATATTCATTTGCATAGCATTGATTAGTAAATATAAAAAAACAACAATTGAATTTGGTTTGATTTTTTTTGTTGTTATAGAAAGTTGACAACAGTACTATATCATGTTTAACCCAGACTGTTAGGTTTCAATCTGTGACACTAAATACTATTTTGCTTCACGTCACGTTCTTAGCTAAACATGAAAAAATATACTATTGCTTGTGGTGAAACGTTAGGATCTGTGCGCGTTACATCTGCTATAAAAATAGCTGCGTGGAGTTGGCTATGAGATCGACAATCGTAGATCGACATTCAAGTTCCACCCTCTTATTTTGAATGTTGATCGACGATCTCAGCCCTGGGTTTACAATAAATGTTGATCTACGACCTGGATACTTTCGAATGTTGATCTACGATTGCAGACCTCGGTCTACATTGAATGTTGATCGACGACCTGAACGTTTTAAGAATATTGATCTACGATTACAGACCTGGGTCTACATTGAATGTTGATCTACGACCTGAACGTTTTAAGAATATTGATCTACGATTGCAGACCTGGGTCTACATTGAATGTTGATCTACGACCTGGATAGTTTCGAATGTTGATCTACGATTGCAGACATGGGTCTGTATTAAATGTCGATCTACGATTGCCGAACGCATAGCTAACCTCATGCAACTTATAAAAACCGCGTTATAACTGAGTACAATAGTGAAAAACCAAAACAACTAAAAACCTAAAAGACGTTGAAATGTCTGAACAACGATAGTGAAAGGTCGAAACAACGATGGTGAAAGTCGTAACAACGAAAACCACGATGACTACTTTACTATTGTTCTTTAGACCTGTCAATATCATAGTTCCATATTAGCTGTTTTTGACTTTTCACCATCGTCGTTTCGTTATTATATCATTGTTTCGTTGATTTACATGTTTCGTATTGAAGTTATGTCCTGCGATGTCCCGAACAGGATACCTTCATTTTTTTCTATATGGGCAACGTTTATATTTCAACAAATTCAATTTTTAATCAAAATATTATTCATTCAAAATATAGTTTGTATATATGATATAGCTTTTAAAAGGATTTTTTCTATAAAACGGTAAAATCACTTTACCAAACAAATGTATAATTGCAACAGTCATCATCATTTCAACAGTCGAACTAAAAAAGAAATTTAATTAAATGGATTCAATAAAAGAAACGCTCTAAAACGTTATTACAGATTATGTTTCTATACCTCTTTGTTCGATAACTTAAACATAAATGTTTCTCATTGCATACAAAACATTACACAATGCACTTACCACATGGGAAACAATAGAAAAGTAAGAATTTGTACTGATTAACTCGAACTTTACACTAATACATGTATATAATTTATGTTAGGTATTTAACCATTTTAGCAAATGGAAGGGAAACAACTACGGTATGCATGAAGTAAAGAACAAGGGGAGTGAATGAATGACGTATGACTATTTGTCAGACATGGAATCACTTTCAGAAAATACTGAATTGTTTGTATAATGAAGTGTAACGGTATTTCTAGTATTTCAAACAGTAATCAGTATGCAATATGGGAAAGGTATATATTACAACTCGAATTCATATACATTGTACAATTGATATGTTATGTATGAATGCCGTTCATACAAACATACATTTGCTAAACACACAACAATGCCCATTCAAACAGTAACTATAAAAATACCTCACATCCATTTGTTAAACACAGAACAATGCTCATTCCAACAGTAACTGTAAAAATAACTCAAATACATTTGTTCAACACAGAACAATGCCCATTCCAAGAGTAACTTTAAACTACCTCACATACATTTGTTGGTCCTATCTGAGCTCGAACACTCGATCTAAGAGGACATTTTTTTATACATCAACCCTTTTTATTATAGCTGTATGCCTAATGTCTCCTGTAGCGGTTTTAGAGAGAGAGAGACTATTGTATACATATGGAGTCAAACATAGATTTCCTTAATAATAAAATAGGTAACTTATTTCACTGAAGATAGCGTGGGAAACGTATATCAGTATGGGCAATCCTGTAATTTGAGACATCTGTGAGAATTACATTTTAGTAAACAACTAACTGAAAATCCACAGTTTTTGTACTAAATATTTGTTACTAGTTTATTTTAACTGTATACTTTATCTAATTTGTGCTTAGTTTAAACAATAATAAACAGTTTAAGCATGTACTCCATAAATAAGTTAAGGACCATGTCATTTATTTCCAATATATCTTACATATGTGCAGTTTTTAAAAGCAGGTCTGATATTTTATGCCAAAAAGAATGCTATAACAATAAGCATGGGCAGTTTATTAAAATACAATATTACACTGTAATTTATATTATAACAAACGCATAATTAAAAGTATAACAGTTTTTGTCACAAAATTTATATTTTTCAAAATGTTGTATTTTCTTTAAACGTTCATATTTATCTATTTAATATATTATTTTAATACCAAACTTATTTGTAAAACCTGTTTTTACAACACCCAGTTGGAGTGGACCATCCTGCGATATTCAAAAATCTCCAAAAGAAAACGTATATATTTTTGTGTGAAAAAAATCGGTATTGCTGTTTTAATTCCTCTAAATCTTACATCTAACATGGGATTATTTTCATATATATATTGACCATATCATCAAATTATTACTACGATACAACAAAACTAGTTTAGGTTAAAAATGCATTTTCTAACAAATGGTCAAATTTTTCAAAAAATATTTTTTTTACAGAATTCACAAATGCTTAGCAAGGTTCAGAAAACCTTTTTCAGTTACCTAACCACAGAACAGTTTCACTTTAAGTCAAGTAGAGTTTATATAGGACGTGATCTTTAACTAATTGTTTCCAGTATATGTTAATATTTTCAATATAACAAAGTATTAACAATAAACGTGACACCATAACGACATTGAATACAAATGCATACAAAGGAAACAGTCAAATTGTAACACATTTCCATAATAAATGAATACAAATCAAAATTAAATTTAAACGCATGTACCTACAACTAGCACGACAACACGAAATATAATTTATGTTAAACAACAATATGTTCGGTTGTTTTATGATAGCTATACATACGTACTTGTACGCACACATACACATAACACGTGACATAAGATCACATACGCACGCATGCACTCACGCGCACGTGTACACACCAGAACCATACGATATCACATCATACATAAAGATACTGCAAACACTATTTAATTACACGCCATTTTTGGTTTGTCGAATTCAAGTATAAATGTTGTCACCGTTTTCATTGAGTTTTGTACTTCTCATGCGCCCCTGTGAAATGTGTCATAAATTATAGTAAAATGCATAATGTTGTCATAACGTGTAGTTCAATCCATCTGCGTATTATGTATTATACATAATTGTGTAGTATAATGTAATACAATTAAATATGTTTAAACTAAACAAATAGTAAAACAGGTGATTCATAATTACTATATAATATATATTTGAAATTTGGTCATAGATCACGTATTGATCTCCCAACGAATTACTCAGCTACGCTTCGTTACCGCAAACCTCATCTCGTTGAAAGATCAATAATTAATCTATATAACTATATAACCTGTGTACATATAGATTTATGGCGGCGTGGAAATTGTACCCACGTAACAGTTCCAGTATATTCCCGAACATATAATATTTATAGCTTAGAAACGATATAGTAACTTAGGTCATATATTTATATACAAAATTACCATTCGGACCACCTCGCCATTTATCCTAATTAAGCTGAGAACGACGTAATTGACCGAGTATGTACGATTGATAAGACAGTATCGACTATTGCTCGGTCATACTTCGGAGAATGACAGCATGTTCTATTATTTAACATTACTCCACTAAAATATCTTTTGTGTTCCGTTTCATTTCACATTCAGAATAGGTATACAAGACTTAAAATAGACATTAATTCACTTGTTGATTCACTTGGTATATTGATTTAAATTCGCTATAGTGATATAGTCTGGGCCAAATCTAACCGGGCTGTGGATTAATCGAAGTCGGCGAAGTGTTAATAGAACCTTTATACTGAGAATGGATGCTTCCACAGATTTTAGTAAATACCTTGGCGACGGTGTTAAGGAAGTGTTGTCGGGAAAAGGGAAGGTTGGGATGATTGAAGGTGATCCACAGTACATAGGTGAGAACATTTCGTTATATTTGTAATATGCATGGCATGTAAAATTAATGCTGTTTGCAAGTTAATGAGAAACGAAGACTCTTTTATTGTTCATTATAGAACCATTTTCCAGAAACGTTTCGAATATATTTCGGCCGTTTTATTAATTTTCTGGTCAAGCTTTGTAAGACATTCTTCAGCATAATGTCTATGCACATGCCTAAACACGCATTTCGCAGTTCTTTGGTTGCGGTAAAACACTACGGTTGCTGTGACAGCGCTGGCGGCCATCACCAAAACACACGGCTGCGTTCAATTCGCTTAAACGTTAGCTAACAAATTTACTTGACACTGGCTCAACCTCATATTACCACGCAGTACGTGTTAAATTTAGGGAACCAGGCATTAAACGTGTTTGCTGTTGAACGGTACTGAACGCAGTCCACGTTTCTCTTTCATAGTTTTATGAATTGTGTCCATATCTTTATTCCAGTTATGCTTTAAATGAGTGTCAATTGAGGCACGGGTTAATCTAACGAAGTCGACTTATTTTTTTGAAGTGCTGTAACTTAATTTACATTGATTAGTTTGTTTGTTACCAATGAGTAAAGATTTGTTCCGACTATGGGTGGTTATTTAATGTGTGATGCTTAAGGGAAACTATTTAGAGAAATTACGTTTTTATAGTTGAGGGAAATCTCAACTTCAGATGTTAAGTGAAACCCGACACGGGTAACCATGGCATTTCTTATAAAGTATTACATTCGCTCATCGCTTATTTAGAGGGAGGGGGCAGTGAATAACCCTATCCCACTTTTCAGATTCCTGAATACTAGTATGCTTCAGTGAACATGTTGAAAGACATGTATTAGGGGGATCTCCTCTCAGATGCACACACCCCGCATTAAACCCGCACCACTGGCTGAAAATGCTGAATCCGCCAGTGGTATATTGCCTCTTGAGTGATTACCTGATATAACTACGATTATTATATTTATCAGATATGAATCTTTCGTCAATAAGGATAGTGTCATTTTACACTAAATTTGTTTACAATTTCAAAATAAATACGAGCAATGACAATAATTTAGAAGACAGTGACATTGACTGCAAGTAATGATACACAATCATTGCTAATTACCAATTACCGTTATGCTTTAAGCATGTGTAATGACTTAAACAGTTAAACGCATAACCATAGGTCTTTGGTTACTTTAGTATATAAAAAATATGTCCACGTTATGCACACTGCCTTTTAGACACTATGAAACATATACTGGTTCAAGAAAGGTTTGTATATTCAAAGGAATTATTATGCTATTTTCCCATTTTGATATTAAACAAGCAGAGAATACGTATCAACGCACAGCGACGTTTTCAACTCTGACACTAAAACAGTGCATTTTGGCAACCCTTGGTGTAACAAGAACCCTTAGTGTAACAATTGATACAATTAAGGGTTGACACCGCAACTGTTAGTGTAACAAAATCAGTTTTTGTTACACTAAGGGTTGACACACTAAGGAACTATATGTGACACATCGTTGAAATATGTAACAAAATTTAGGAAATCATCTTCTCTATAATACCTCTACATATTATGGCAAATTACACAATTCTTACAATTTATCTGTTTACATATACGTATTGTTTACGCAACCGCTTTGAAATTGGGGAGGGGGTGGTGAGATGGATATAGTGCTATCTATGTCCATCCGTCGTACCGTCCGTCCGTCTGTCCGTTTTGTTACACTAAGGGTTGCGGTTAACAATAAATACATTGGCAGAGATGTTAGACTTTGTCTTAACATCTGGTAAATAGTTTTTATTTAAATATGAAGTGAAAAAACGAAAATTTAAAGGAGACCATAACATTATATTATATTGCTATTATTTACGGATTTTTAACAAGAGATGGAGATGATATGTGTCTACTTACCTTCCAACATTGTTACTTCTTTCAAACACTAAGGGATAATCTATTAGTAAAGTTCCATAATAATAATACTAAATGTCCAAGATAAAAACACAATAAATATTTTAACTGTTTTAAACCGTTTAAAAAATTACTAATCCTAAACCCTAGACACCTAACTGCCCATTCGTATGTGCGGACGGACGAACATAGGTAGCAATATATGCACCCATTTCTGGCAGGGATAAATAAATTTCTTGTTGAAAAAAGTGTTATACTAAGCGAAACCCGTTTTATAATCAAATATCAATACATCTTAGTGTAACAATGGTTACACTAAGGATCGCAACCATAACCCTTTGTGTAACAAAACAGGACTGTGTAAAACTAAGGGACGTGGTGTCAACACTTAGTGTAACAATTGTTACACTAAGGGTTTCAACCTAAGGGTTTTTGTTTCACTAAAGGTTACCACAGTGCATGCATTTTATGGCAACAAACAGCAAACGTCACGTAAACTGCGTGACAACGTGACGAAATACCAGCCACACATGATCATGCAACCAATGAAATGGCCACTGGTCCCTTTTAGCTTCGCCCAGTTGCCAATGATTTTCGTTATATCTATTTTTTCTGTTTTTTTTTATGCATGTGGAAAGAATGTCGCATCACGCACAAATCGAACAAATTCAGAAAGACTATATATAAGATTTATGCGTAATTTAACATTCTTTACACATACATAAGAAAACAGAAAAAATAAAGTTAATCATTATAAGTCCAATCCTTCTTTCCTTCTTTGTATACGCGTCGGAATATATAACAGCTAGAAACGAAAAAAGTAGTCCGGCTCAAGGGGTTTTATCGAAACATATTTTATCGAATCCTTATAAAAAGTGGCGTTATCCAATTGGAATTATTAGGGAATAAAATGCAGTTAATCTATATAGTACATTTAGACCAATTGCAGTAGAAATGTTAAAATTATCCATGGCATCGGTCATAAATTTATTGTGATGAATTTTTTCTTCTTCTTGTCCCCTTATTGTTTTGGCGGGCGAAAAAACGTGACCAAAATTTACAGTATAAGGCGGCCTAAGTGCCAAGTTTCTTGAAATGTCAGCAATTTGTTATAGCTCCGATATTAACAAAGATATTAAGTAGTAGTTATGGCACAAATACACTTTTTAAATTATTTAAAAGAGCAAATATTGTCCCTGTTCACAAAAAAGACTGAAAAATGATTTGTCAAATTATAGGTATTTCTCAAGTCTTCCTATTGTAACGCCATGTTAGTATACACCTTACATAAAAATATATAGAAAATACATGGAAGAAAATAAACTTTTTTATTTTTGTGAATTTGGTTTTAGAGCAAACCATTCTTGTCAAACGGCCCTCACAAAAATTTTGGATGATATAGATAAAAATGAAATCGTCGGTACATTACATCTTAATTTGTCCAATGCCTTCGGCTTAGCTGACCATGATGTACTTGTCCACAAATTGATAATGTACAAGTTAAACAGAAATACGACAAAATGGTTTTCTTCATTATTTAGACAATAGAACCCATTATACTCAAGTTTCTGTTATAACATTCAGCATAATTAAAGCTGGTGTACCTCAGGGCTCCGTCTTAAATCCCCTTTTATTTTTAATTTTATAAATAACCATTTTTTCTGCAAAATTATGTCGTTGATATATTTGTAGACGATAATATCCTCTCAGTTTCAAATTGTGCTCTTCCAAATGTTGTTTTAACAGAGGATCTTAGTAATGTTGATGCCTGGTGTGTAGCTAATCGCATGTCTATCAATGAAGCGAAATCTAAAGTAGTGTAAATTTCTTCCAAAAGGAAAGTTAACCGCATATGAAATGACTTTCACCTAATTTTTTACAAAGATGAAGCTATTAACGTATATTAAGTATACATGAAAAATCACTTAGAGTTGTGATTAACAATGCCGGTGCCCTTTGATTTGTACATTCTTAGAACTCTCAGTCATAGGGACAATCTAAATCTATTATGAACAAATTTGACTGACGGTTTGTTGAGAATAAGATTTTTTAGAATGTTCAATGATAATCTTTTTGTGACCCTTCTTGGCCCCTGATAGAAATTCAATCCGGCTAATTGAACTAAATCTTTTTTGCTATGACTAGTAGATGTTTCAGATTTCAAACTGAATAGCAATTCTGCCCAAATGGATGATAAAAATATTTTTTTCTGTTTTCCCATAGTATCCCTTCGTAAATCTTTAAGCCCCATAACAGGACCCCTTTAAATATTAACCACTTGATGTGTACAAACTTTAAACCAGTACTCATAGGAATTACTTACATCAAATATGAACAAATTTGACTGCCCGGTTGCTGAGACGGAGATTTTTGAAAATGTTCAATTTTAACCATTTTTTTACCATACATGACCCCTTTTGGAAAGAGGGAGGTGGGGGGGAGCTCTTTGAATACAAGCCACTTTAATTGTATCAACTTTAAACACTTACTCAGAGGAATAATTGTTTTAAAATATGAACAAATTTGACTGACCGGTTGTTGAGAAGAAGATTTTTGCAAATTTTCTATTTTAATCATAAAAAGTTTTGTGATCCACCCTGGCCCCTTCTGGAAATTCATTTCGCCTGAACCAAATCTTATTTTCTACGACTTGATGATGCTTCAAAACTCAAATTTCTTAAAAGTTTTGCCAAAATGGATGAAAAAATGAGAATTTTCTATTGTTCCAGTGTCACCCCTCTTACATTGTCTCTATAAATATTAGCCCTTTAATTCTTATTTTCATTCAAACCGTACACATAGGGATAATAAACGTCAAATATGTACAAATTTGACTTACCGGTTCTTAAGGAAACGATTTTTGTAATTACCAATTTTTACCCTTTTTGGGGCCACTCCAGGCCACTTAAGACAGTGGAAACTAGTAGTTCCATTAAAAAATTATATTTATATAAATGTTTATTATAATAACATCTGTCCCATAAATGAACCATAGGAATCACTTTAACGCAAGGAACACCGTTTGTACAATTCTAATACAACTATATATAGTTGGTTATCATGACTACATAAATATTTTTAAAATCTGTTGGGCGGTTCATGAGAAGATTTTTTTAAAGTTTTTGACTATTTTCAGTAACGGCAGCCATCTTGAATTTCAGATCGAAAAAAAAATCTGTAAAGCCGCCTTTAGAAACATCCATGTGAAGTTTGAGTTTATTTGGAGAAGTGGTCTACTAACTGACGGCGGACGTCAGACAACGCGCCATCGCATGAGCCCTTCTGGCCTCTAACAAGTAGAGCTAAAAATATTTGTAAATGGGTTAAACCATTGATAGTTCAATATAAATTTATATAATTATTTTTAGGGTTATATTTCTCCGCCCACTGGTGCCCGCCATGCAGAGGTTTTACACCAAAACTGGCTGAATTCTACAATGAAAAGAACAAAGATAAGAAACGGATTGAAATAATCTTCATTAGTTCGGACCGCGACCAATCTTCGTTTGACGAGTACTACGCATCTATGCCATGGCTTGCACTAGACTATTCAGAACGGGATAAAAAGGTATAAATATGTTCTTCCTTAACTGTATTATATTTCATAATTCTTAAATTATCCATAACTGTTGTGTGTGTGTAATGTCGGTAAAGCATATTCAATGTATACCTGATAAACATCACACACTTGTATTAACTTTGTCTATGTTCGAAAAGTCCGACCACCGTGCTTAATGATTGTACAGTCTTAACCGTAACAGCACAAACCAATGCATCCAAGTAGAAGCTAACCATTTATAAATGATACATTTGAGAAAACAGAGGCCTTGATAATGCTATCCGCTTTAATCATCTAAATATGAAATTTCCCTCACACTAAAACCCTTCAAAACTCATTGAGATACAGATTTAATAACACAAACAGGGTTATCCAATTTCCCCTCTTAATATGTAGTAGTAGATTTCCATGGCTGTATGACTAGTATTTATTGAGACAAAAGAGCGTTATGAAACTGAAAGTTCACGAAGCCTTAATAATGGCCCTGTAAAATGCATTTCTTTTAAAGACTTAATTTTCAGTAAAGCGTGGTGTATGTGTATTAAATATACTTAAATCTTTATATAAATCTTTATATTTTATTTTTTAATTTCATGTTTTCCTTATCTTAGAATGACTCCAAAGATGGTTAAAATTAAGGAAAATGCCCCCCCCCCCCCCCCACCCCCCTATTTTGAAGACATTCTTGCCACACAAAGATATTTATTCTGATCATTGTCTAGTACACAGTAATATGTATAAATATTTTCGTGTGGCAATAGTGCTTGTTAAAATGGCTTAAAATGTCGGAAAATTGCACATTTTTGCCATACATGTAAACTTTAATTATACTATATTAAGCGAAAAATATAAAATTCAAAAACAAAATATATATTTTTTAAAAGAATAAAATATATTTAAAATAAAAATCATAAAGTTTTGCAATATGTAATGGTTTTATGTTTTTGCATTAAACAGGGTCATTTGGGGTATGTGTCTTTGTGTGTGTGGGGGGGGGAGGGTATAGGGGGGTGAACCTCGTCCTTTTCTGAGTTTAAAATGAGCCGTAATTCTCCGGTCACTTAAGGGCGTGGTATAGTATTCTTGTTTCCTTTTTGATGGAACACACATTTGAAGTTTCATTCATGTATTACTAAAAGTTACGGAAATAGACATTTCTACGTATGAAGAAGCCTTAAAATGCTGGAATTGCTTAAAAGCAACACCAAGTTATCCCAATTGCCTCACTGAGCCCCGTTAATAATTGTAAATACATGGGCAAAGTTTCATTCATGGCTAAGTGACAAAAAGGGCCATAGTTCAGCCTTAAAAAGTAAAGAGTTATCTCCTTTGTCCCATTGAATCTTATTTATGTTAGTGAAGACACGTGAAGTTCCATTGATGTATGTCTAGAGTAGCAACTGAGATATGAGTTTTCTTAAAGAAATTAAAAATATATTTTAAGTATAGAGGGGTAATTACTATGTCTAAATTCAAAACACATTCAACCCATTTGTCCCCTCGAGTTCCCCTTATCGTATGGCAGTGGACATATCGTTGATTTGTGAGAAATAATAAAATGATTACTGTTTTATCTTTATACTCTATATCACTAAAATAGCCTCGATCCACAAAATCTAAAAATAAAACTGTTGCTAACGACACTGCTTTGTTCAAGTTATTGTTCTTGATAATAATAATCATTTTTTATAAAAACAATAACAACAACAACAATAAAATTATATATATTCATATAGCTGGTCACTAGTCAACAATTAATATCAGCGTTAATTTTTGTCTCACCGCGACAAAGGGACGAAAGCGAGATTAAGGTGTTGCTTTTCCGTCGACGGCGGCGGCGGCGGCGTAAAACATTTATATTTAGCTCCAACGTTAAGTTTTCGTTTTAACACTATTTCTTAAAAAGTACAAGTGCTAGGACATCATACTTGGATCATAGTTACAATTAACACCCTGCATCACATTATACACTGCAGATGCTGAGTATGACTTACATTGCATGGACCATTGATTTTGTTTGATGCTGAAATTTGCATTAACCTCCAACGTTAAGATTTCGTTTTTACACTGTTTCTCAAGAAGTACAAGTGCTAGGACATCTATACTTGGATTATAGTTACAACTAACACCCTGCATCACATTGTATACTACAGATGCTGAGTGTGACCTACATTTCATGGTCCATTGACATTGTTTGATGCTGAATTTTGCATTAACTTCCAACGTTAAGTTTTCATTTTTACACTATTTCTCAATAAGTACTAGTGCTAGGACACTCATATTTGGATCAAGGTTACAACCAACACCCTGCATTACATAATGTAATGTAGATGCTGAGTAAATTTTTTTTAATTTATTTAAAAAAAAAATCTTTTTTTATTTTTTATTTTTTTTTTTAAATATGTTTTACTTAGAAATACTGGTTAAAGTTTTGTGTGCAACTACCATCAAGTTCATATCTCAATAATCAGTTAATGTATTTGATCGAAAATTCACACATTACTTCCTACAGTATTTCTTAGTCATTAAACCTACTACATTAACCAAGTTAGATAACTTTTGCATGAATATAATGCAAATTCTTGTGTCATATTTTGCAAATCGTGACTGTTACTTAATTCATCAAATCAAATAACTATTGTAAATAACCAATCTTTAATATATTATGGAAGTTATTATGTCATTTCTCTGTTACCACTGGATTAAAAAAATAATTTTTTAGCTTTACAGATACATTCAGCCATTTTTGTCATTGTATTTTCTCTCTCTCCCATGTGTGTATTAACGGTCAAAGCGGACACGGCGAGACATATCATTCCGCGGAATTCTTGTTAGTTTGACATACTATGAAAACAGTTAGAATTTAATACATGTATTAGACTATTGTTCGAAAACCCAATTAACACCCGGGGGTATCCGACGATGGTAATATACGTGTTTAGTTGTTGTTGTTGTTGTTGTTGTTGTTGTTGTTGTTGTTGTTGGTGTTGTTGTTACGGACAACGTGGTATTTTGATCATTCTCAAAATGATTTTATTCAAACTACAGCAATGACAGTATTAGTTGTTACTAGCATGCATGCCATATTCCATTTAACATTTGTGTACATTAAATTTTACAGCTCAGTCATTTGAAGTAAAATGAACCTAGTCTGTCTTATTTTATTTGTTTTATCTGTAGGCTGCACTGTCGCAGAAGTACAACATACAAGGAATTCCTAACCTGGTTATCTTAAACAAAGACGGGACAGTGAAATACACGAATGGTAGAGAACGTGTGGTGGACGATAAAGTCTTTGATGAATAAAAGTTGGGAAATGTAACAAGCCCCGCTGCTTAAATATAGACTGAAAGAGATTTCTACTGATTATCATTATAAACAAAAAGAATACTATTTTCAATTACATATATTTACATAAATGTTTCATTTACATCTAAATATAATGTTTGGAGTATTAAATATACTGTTGTTTGCATTCAAAATGAATTCCGATTTTTGTATTAAAGAAATTTGACAACGGTTAGGCCATATTCTATATATTCTTATTACTATTACTAGTCTCTCATCTCTGATACATGTGGGAAAGTTATCAGGTACTTACGTAGATGGCTGTGCTCGAAACAACACATAATAGTCAAGAAAATCTAGGGTCAAAAGAATCCATCATCTAAACAAGTTGGCTATGGTTTTGTCTTATAAAAGAGGTGGTAAATAGATTTAATGAATGTATATGTTTGAGATTATACAAAATAGGCTCAAGTTGTTTATTAATGTAAAGATGCAAAATTTGAGTGAAACAACATATTTAATTTTTAAAAATAAAAACAACCGCACACAGGGTACTAAATACACTGGTGATACCAAATCCCGACCAGGTTCCGGTGACACGGCCAAATTCTGGATGCAGGGAAAAGGCAAACGTGGTGTGCTTAATAGTAATTTTGATGTTTAAATGTACTAATCTCAATCATTATGCATATTTAAAAAAAATGTCTTGAAACTTACCTTATATATTTTCTAACGTACTTAATGTTATGTTATTTACTACTGCGGTCATATATATTTTAGAACAATTTGTGGATACATAATTAAAAAAAAACAAACAATTAAAATTCTGATTCTTGCAACGTGCTGAAAATATGCCACACCGGTAAACTCAATTTGTTTTTCAATCGTGTTTTAAAGAAAATATATTTCTGTTGTATCAAGTAAAATAAACAACTGTTGCTGCTTGCTTTTGTTATTATTTCCGTTGTTATGGGTTTAGCGTATCATAATAGATTGAATAGGGATTTACATAAACGCAGGAGGAATCATTGTTCAAAAACGGCGATCAATCTTCAAAAAAATATCAGTTTCAAGACCTCTACGAACCTTGATACCTGCAGAACTGCAATATCGGTCACGTGATAAAAACCTATAAAAGCGGAGCCGATTCAGTATTTTCTTCAGTACTAATTTGGTCATCGAAGAGTCAACATGAGGAAAACCACCAAGAAATCAGATAAAAGTGACCCCAAAAGTGATGTCAAAACTACTGAAACAGCTTCCCGTGGACGTGGCCGCGGCCGAAAACAACCAGCAAGAGGGAGAGGTGTGCCGCCTGTTGATGCCTACCAGTCAAACTTTGCTTTCCTTGTTTTATCCTGCTCCATTTTGTCCCTTATTTAAACTTATTGTACATGAATCAATCTTGCTTTTACTTATCTTAACATGCCATAAAGCTTCCAATTACGCAATTTATCTAAATTTTAACACTTTGCAGTGTTTTCTGTCAGATTTTATAATAACATAAATTTCACTTTTGGCGGTCACTTTGGTGGCCATCTTGGTTTTGAACCTCGCATGCTATGTATATATGCTATACAAAAATAAATTCAATAATGACTAAATTTTCATCTACGATCCTCTAAATATTGATTTAATGCCTTGTGGACAAAAAGCGTCATTTGTTAAAATAACGTGGACAAAATTTTCACGCATACAAAACTGTTGTGCGAACAAACGTCAACATTATTCTAAAATGTATGCATTTAAAGGGTACCATCCGGACAAAAGTTTCTTATTTCTTTCCAAATTTTGGGCGGACAAAGTGCATCATGCGGACAAAGTCAAAGTATGTATATTTTACTGCGGACAAAAAGCGTCAAGCGGAAAAAAGTATGTTGTCTATAAATCACATCACCGTTAAAGTCAGGTAAAGAGAAATATCTTATTACATTATAGGTGTAGAATGCAAATGATTTCAAGCAGTTGTTTACGGATCTTGCTTTTCTCGAGAAAGTTATTTATAGTTCACCGATATATTTTTCGAAGAAATGTCAAAATATTGTCCTCAGGATATTTGTTTGTAATTCCTTTCCTAGTACTGTATAAAAACACAAGGTTAAATGCAAATGATTTCCAGCAGTTGTTTACTGACTTTGCTTTTCAGGATAAACTTACATATAGATTCACCGACATATTTTACTAAGAAATTTTAAAATATCGTATAGAAACACAAGGTTAAATACAAATGATTTCCACTAGTTGTTTACTGACATTGGATTTGAGGATAAATTTATAATTAGATTCACCGGTATATTATACGAGGAAATGTAAACATGTTATCCTTACAGCTTAACAAAAAATCATAACATGTTTTTGAAGTAATGCAATTGGTGTCATAGAGTCTTGTTTTGTTATGTAAACTATTTGCACCCACTCTCACTCAACTGATATCGTGTTTGGCAGGTTAATAAGAAGAACATGTTTGAAAACTAATAGCGATTGTTATTGATTATAATATACTAAGTTATACTATTTCAAACACTTCAATAATTATAGTAAAATAGAAGAAGTGTCTGACCGCCTTTCAAATGAATGTAACTTGGTATCATTTGATCAAGTTTAATTTTTTAAGGCATCGTTAGATAATAAATGCACCTCTTTCATCAACACTATACTATTGTTACACAAAGCTAACTATCATTTCATTCAAACTTGATGTTGCATTCCTTTAATTGATGCGCTAGTCTGGTCCACGGAAGTTTAAGATGTGTTTATAAGTAATGTATGGTATTGTAATGTATGATGTGCATGTCACTTTAATATACTATATACTTATTTTCTTACTATAAAAGTATTAAAAGAGAAAGAGGAAAAGTCAACTGAGCGAATGAGATATATATATATTTAGAGAGAGAGAGAGAGAGAGAGAGAGAGAGAGAGAGAGAGAGAGACCGGGGATTGATAGAGCGCTGCATAAACAACAGGAATTTTCATTTCAACTAACATGTGCTGAAGTTTTTACTCTTTATTTGAATATGACACATATTGATTGAGCAGTATCGTGTTTTGAAAGCTGCTAACAAATTTACTTTATGAATGAACTTCTATACAATACACATTATTGCTATTTTATCTTTTTTTATTAAATTATCATCAAATATATTAGATGTAGTTGAACGTTTTATATGTATATGCAAATAATCTCAGATAACTTATGCTATTACTACTAATTACAAACAAGAAACATCAAAAATATTATGTTTTCCTACAGAAAATATCATCATAACAAATGTTTATATACGAATTTAGCGATTGGTGGTAATGTCAGGCGGATTATACTCCTTAAGCACTTTGTCAAAGAGATATTTCCGTTTCTTAGTTGCGTACTTCCAGGACTCTTCATTCTCGAAATCGTCTTCTTCTTTCAGTTGTCTGGCTGTCCGTTTGATTGCAGTATGAATGGTATCTTTTCTTATCGAATCGAACCATAAAACCCTGAATAAATATTTATTGATAAGAAGCTTTCTGTATTTCGGCAATAGTTCGTTGAATGCCTTTTTTCTTGCTTGCTTTTCATTCAGTTCATCGTCGTTCACAAAATCTGATGCTATTTTGTCGAATTCGGGCTGAAGCGATTTCAATGCATAATCGAACATGTCGTACCAAGTGTCTATTGTTTCTTCCTTTTCATCCGAGTCTGATTCCATATCTGAATCGTCGGTATTAGATTCGTTGGTAATTTCTTCTTTCTCCAGCTCTTCCTCGGAACTATCGTCTCCGTGTATTATTTTCTTGTGCCGAAGCATATTATCTTTACGTTTATACTTCTTTTTAAAAAGATCACAGGCGAACATCCCCGGCGACAGCAAACTACTGAATGATTTGTTCACTTTTAATTAATTCCTTATATATATATATAAAGTATTGGCATGACCAGGGAGGAGTTAACTCATTTAAAAGAGGAGTTAAAACGAAATTCTCAATGAGGTTTGAGGAGGCACCCAAGAGTTGAATTTAAAAGACATGAGTGTTACATACTAGAATACTCCGAGTTACCGCGAACTTTTTATATGAGCATAGAATGTGCACATCACATTTTATTTTGTTGGTTGTATACATTTCGCTTTAGTAACGCTATTTAATGTTATCAAATAAGTTTAAAATAATGTGTTACGTTTTGTAAATCTTCAATCACTTTTTGTTGACTCCTTGTTTCTAAAGTCTATGCATTGGAAGTGCAGAGTTAACTCATTTAAATGAGGAGTTAAAACTAAATCCTCAGTGAGGTTTGAGGAGAAACGTAAGAGTTAAAATTGAAAGACATGAGTGTTACATACTAGTATACTCCGAGTTACCGCGAACGTTTTATATGGGCATAGAATGTGCACAACATATTTTGTTTTGTTGGTTGCATACATGTCGCTTTAGTAACGCTTTTTAATGTTATCAAATAAGTTTAAAAAATTGTGTTATGTTTTGTAACTCTTCAGCCACTTTTTGTTGGCACGTTGTTTCTAAAGTCTATGCATTAGAAGTGTAGAGTTAACTCATTTAAATGAGGAGTTAAAACTAAATCCTCAATGTTGACAGATTACCTATAACATACTGGTCGAAATATCATCAGTGCGCTTATATTTCTTTATCAAATAACCCAATCTGTTGTCTTATACACATGTTTGCCTTAAGCAAACTGATCTATACGATACTTTCAGTATATACAAATTGGAATATGTATACCCATTATTTATGTAGGCTATAAGTTTAGCCACAAAATTTACTTCGACGATTACTCTTAAAGTCAATTTCGTCATATATTCCCAACTTCATCTATTTATTATTGTTACGCCGTTAAAAAAGTTTAGCTGTAATTAAGCTTTATTCAATTAAGGCAATCATTTAATAGCATGTTAAAATCATTTACACAGTTTTGTCATCCTCTAATTCAACGTTCTCTGAAATTTTCAGCATTTTACTAAAAACTGAGCTCGTGCACTCGTTCGTTCGTTTTTGTGCCATATTTAGAAAATATTTATAAAATTAAACAACTTCGCAACTGATCCTCTTTCTTTATTCAAATACGCGTTAACAACCTAATGACTGATCAAATGAAAGAAGAGTAAAGTAATTACCGAAGTAGAAATAAAAGCCGATACTCGCTCGGTCGTTTCCGTTTAAGATCGTATGTGATAACTACGACTAATATACCGCGTTCGTTCTCCTTCGACGATTATCGGTTTTCTCCGTCAAGGAATTTGGCAAAATGTGGCCGTTTTGGCAAAATGTGGCGTGGTTATTTTAAATCAATCTTTACTACTATTTTAATGCTCATTTTTTTATTTGAATGGCATTATTGATGTATTTTGAACATTTTGATAGCATTGTTTTTTTCGCACCAAACCTGCCACGGAGTGGATCAGTATAAGGGAAATGGTAATACAAAATAACATAAGACTATTTATCACCATAAGGATAAGCATCAGAGAATTCAATTTTCACACGAACATTTTAGAATGCAGCATTTGATTGACGTTTGAAATTTCCCCGGGATGTGCATGCGTGCGTGTGTGTTACGGGTGGGGGAGGGGGGCTTCCGCTTCCCGCAAACTCCTTGATACAAATACAGATTCAAAAAGTAAAGAAAAGAGATTAAAAACGCTCAGGAAATGTTGAACATGAGATATAGGGTTAGGGTGAATAGGGTTAGGGTGAGAGAGAGAGAGAGAGAGAGAGAGAGAGGCAGGTAGGCAGGCAGGCAAAGAGGAGAGAATTTAAGAAACATAGGAGGAGCTCCCTAAAGGTAAATCGATTGTTTATTGATAAGTTTAATATACAGTAGAACTTTGATGGCTCGAACCCGACGGGACTCGACACAATAGTTCGAGCTAAGGGTTGTTCGAACCAAGCATTGTTTTATTGTTTAACATCATACCAAATATGTATATGCATATACATCGAAATAGGATTTTGTTCGGGACTAGATAAGTGGTTCGAACTATATATGGTGTTCTAGCCATCCGTGTTCGAGCCAACAAAGTTCTACTGTATAATCACCTTAGTCACTTATTCAAATGATTATGACAACATCCGTAAGTGACTAACTGGCTAAAAATGCAAATCTCTACAATAACATAATTGACTTGTTTACAATTAGAGACAACCATAACCTTGTACTTTACAAATGCAAATGATTTTGCACATTGTATTGTTATGCAAAGCGTTTCTGTGTATGTCACATTAACCTTGTACTTTACTGCAGTTAGGGAAGTCTTGATATTGATATGAGTGACTTTGCACATTGTATTGTTAAATATCTGTTTTAAAACATATCGCGTGTTTCAATAACATACAAACATGACATGATCTTTAACAAATAGTTTGTTAATGTTTTAGTGTTTACTTTATTAAACATGAAACACTAGAAGGAATATAAAGCTTTAGATAATTGCAGTGTTACTTATCAAAGCAAAAAGATTTGTAAAACTGCTGCGTAATATATCAGCTATTCACATTTATTAGCTTACTAAAATACTTTAAAGGGACACGCTTTAATTTTCACTTAAAACTATTTCTGAAAAGCATATATACTTATTATGTAAAGTTACATTACCATAGCATATGTTAAGTCTTGTGTTGAAAAAAAGTGCATAACTCTTGTAAATGGTTGAAAAACATTATATTTGGCAGATCTTCGACAGCAAGTGCAAATCATATATAAATTTCTTGAGTTGTATCGGAATGATAGAACTTATTCCAAGTATATAAAGATGAATACAGTAGAACTTCGATGGATCGAACCCGACGGGACTGAACAAAATAGTTCGAACGAAGAGTGTCAAAATACATTTAAATATGTTGGCTGGACCTAATTTCTAATTCGACTCGGTGTTCTAGCCATCGGAGGTAGAATAATAGAATTTAGATAGTATTTCGACCGGGACCAGATAAGTGGTTTGATCCATGTGTGGTGTTCCAGTCATCCGTGTTCGAGCCAACGAAGTTTTACTATATATATATATATATAACATGCTCTCCGTCTTCCGTGACCTAGTGGATAATGCGTCTGCCTCCGAAGCGGGAGGTCGAAGGTTCGAAGCTGGTATAGCATATACTGCAATCAGACATCATGGTGTTAAAAAAGTGACTTTTATAGGATTTTAACATATGCATGTATCTACGAGCATTTGAGGACTTCTTTTTTCAAAAAATCTCAGGGTGTCACTGCACCCTCTTTTAAAAAAACAACAACATGGTCAACCTACCAGTTATTGCGCATTTAATGTGGGTTTACATTCCTGCAATGAAAAAATAAATAAAATAAATATTTATGGAATCCTTTTTTACAATGGAAATCCTAGACCTTATTTTATATAGAGCAAAGAACACAATTCAACTGTGTTTTGAGACCTAAAGGCGAGCATCTATAATAATAATAATTATTATTGCTGTTGTTTTATAAAGACTTTCATTTCAACTAGACAATATCAGAGACATATAAACAATTAAGGCACAAACGATACCCTGTCCTCTGGCAGGAAACAGGTGCGAAAATGGCACATTGTTATCATAACAAAATTCAAGGACTTGTATAAAGTATTTATAGAATTCCTTGCAAAATTACTCAACCGCGATAAGGGGTCATAGAGTCACAACCCCCAATATTTATAAATATAATTAACACGCGTCGTATACGGTAGAGAAATAATAAATTGCAGTAAACATAATTACATGCAACTTTATTTTGATAACAATTGTTTATTTAAATAAAAGGAAGTTTTATAGTGTACAAACAGGAAGGAATAAAACTACCTGGTAAATACAATTATCGTCTCATTAGTGGGACGTTATGCACTGTTAATGAATCTAAAAATATTAGTGACATGAATAATTAAATGGGTGAGCTTGTAGGTGAGTGAGTGAATGGAAGAATGAATAAATGAATGAAAATATGTAGCAGTATACGAATATGAAGTATTTAAATGACATAGAATTAGTGATTGATATTAGCGCTGCGGCCTATTTTCGTTTCCGTGACGCGTGATTTGCAACTGCATATTGCCTTAAATTAATGCTTTTTTTTAATTAATTCCGTTTAGAAAATATTATCTTAATTTTGATTTTGTAAGAACATAACCAACCGATCAATCATTGTTTCAAGAATAATTTATTTAATTGTGTAGTATATATTCTTAATTAAAGATGAAGCCCATTTTGTAATTTACATAAATGATATGTTGTTCATCATGTTTTTATATTTATGTTATTCAATATTTAATATTTTTATTTTACTAAAGTTAATTACGCTGTCTTCTTTTATTTTTATACTTAGATAATCTAATTATAAGTTTATCATTCATGTTGCTTAATCAGCGATTTCAATAGCTATTATAGTACTGCATGACATGGTTATGGGTATTTATCGCCGTTTTTGCGAAGGAATGCCAATGAGAAAATGCTTAATTCTCAGTAGTTCTATGAATATGTTAACATCACTCGATCAGGTAATAGATTAGCTTTCGATCGATGTATGTTTCACTAAAATAACAGTTATTAATTGAGTAAAAATTGTGTTTGTGATTCACTGTTGGTGATTTTCTTTCTCTTATAGCGGCCAATAACACGTTTATGTTCTATATTAATAAGTGTATGTTTTAAGAGTAAATTAACACTCTCAGTGGGTTTTTTGCATGTTCATCTTATGTTTAAACGAAGACACGTGATTTCAAATGATTAATAACCTTTAAACAAATGTAATTATTCGATTCAAAACAGTAACAAATGTGTATGATTTTTCCGCGTGTGAATCTCATGACCCCCACGGCAGATCCACACGCGTGGACTATCGGGAGTGCGTGTGAATCTAACGTGACACTGGTCAACCCATGCCGAAAAAACGTTCGGACTTAATCGTTTTTGAGCAAAAAGTGAATATTTCTTGAGCATGTTTCAGCCTACCGGACAGGTCAATAAACGTAGTATATGATATGTTTGATTTCTGGGGGCTGTAGGCATTAGAAATCCCTAAGGAATGATCACCTCCATAGTGCTAGGAATAAAGTGCCAGGGATGCGTGGAACATAGTAAAAATTTTGAAAAAATCATATTTGCCGGTATGCAATTTTTTCAAAAAAAATCTTATCGGAATCCATCAATCTGGGTATCAGAGTGTACCTAGATGTCCCCTGTACGAATTGAACGACTACCAACAACCACCCATACATGTTCGAACCCCGTGCGCTACAGCAAAAAGAGTGAAAATAAAATTATTACTGCATATCCGTGCAATTCAACCAAACTCGTTATATTTGGTCGATTATAGGTGACATGTTCAAACCCCTTACCCAGAGGCCATTTCTTGTCGGAATTTGATGATCTTGGTGTCGTTGGGCAGGTATTGAATAGATCTTAAAGTTGCCGTACCTCACTGACCCATGGGCACTCGGTCAATGTCATTCCTGGGGCCTAGAACTGAGGTGGTCACCCTGGCACGTGCGCCATTCTAAGAGCCATGTGCGATGGGTTCATCTTCATATATGTTGTAGGGAATTTAATTCTGAGCAATTTTTGTCTTTAACTTATATGGCTAACTCAAACCGTTTAGCCAGTAGAGCCTTAACCCCAACTCAGATACGGTCAGCCGGAGGGCCAAAAAAGGCTTGAACCTTAGCCGAGAGGCCATTTCCTGTCCGATTTTTTCAAGTTGGGTATCGTTGGAAAGGTCTTTGCGAGCCTGACAAAGTGACGTCGAGTTTTGTTAAAAAATCTCAAACCCGTGCACGTGCATGTACAAAAATAGAAATAAGGGACCTAGAGAAAAAAAATTATTAGCTCAATCTCGTCAAATAAAGGCTAGTTTATTTTTACCGTTTCGAAAAAATAACTTATACTTTTTCGTATAGCTCGGATCAAAAATTGGTAACCCGTGCCAGAAAATGAGAGACACGTGCATTGATTTATTTTTCATATATGTTGTAGAACACCTTATACTCGGCAACTTTTGTTCTGAGAGTGATCAGCTATCTGTCTTCGTTTAGTCCGAAACTGCCCGTGCCAATACGTGCCACTCCCAAAAATGCCGCAAATTTGGGGTGCCATGTTCAAACCCTGGTACTAACGTCATTCTTGTGACGTTTTTAACCCAGACACAGGGTTCGACAGGTATTGCGTAGCTCTTGAGGTTGATATATTATTTTTTTTTAGAAAATATGACCACCAGGGGTCGCCAGCGGGCCTCGAACTTAGGTTATGTTGTAGCACGTGCCGAAAATGAGAACCATGTGCATTGAGATCATGTTGATATATGTTGTAGAGAGTTTAATTCTAAGCAACATTTGTTCTTAGAGTGATAAGCTATCTGTCTCCCTGCATACCCGTGCAATTCCACCGATTTTGGCGAATTTAGGTGCCATGTTCAAACCCTTGCCCAGAGGCCAATTCTTGTCGGAATTTGATGATCTTGGTGTTGTTGGACAGGTATTGAATAGATATTAAGGTTGCCGTACCTCACTGATCCGAGAGCACTCGGTCGAGTTTTGTTAATAAATCTGAAGCACGTGCACGTGCAAATATTAAATATTATACCTAGAGTCGATTTTTTTTGTTAGCTAGATTTGTCAAATAAAGGCCAGTTTGTTCTTACCATTTTAAAAAATCACTTATACTTTTCTATATTACTGATTTCAAAAATCGACATTTTGGCCGATTTTTTCATTTTTTACCATGTTCGAGCCTCCGTAGAGGCCATATGCCGTACCACAAGGCTATAAAACTATACATTTTCGGAAAGATCTATTCAAGCCCGTCAACATGATATCAAAAATATTAGACCCAATGACCTAGACAGGTCATTAAAGGTCATCTGAAAATGACACGAAATTCATTAAATTTAGTGATTTTTTCCCTAAAAAAAAGTCATCAAAAATATCGGAAGATCGTTCATATCTTTGCCATTTATAAACATATCTCTCTGAAATGTTCCTGATATGTTCCTTTATGCATGTTCTATGGATTTCTATAGACTGCTAGGGCGAGATATGAAGTTTAAATATACTTTTTTTTATCTGAACGCTTTTTTTACGCTTGGTTTGGAACGAAAATTGAAGATTGACCTTCACCGTGGGGAACAAGGTCAATGTCAAGAATTGTTAAGTAGGATGAGATACGTTCATTGGTAAAGAGTTTATAAAGATCAAGCATCGCAATGTTGAAATATAACATATGACCTAAAAAAAAACACAAAAAAACATAACATTTTTGCTTGACGAATATTTTTATAGTGAAATGTCCCCTACCTAACACTACATAAACCCCAAGGGTTGCCCCTAATTACGGATCTCGGACCCTCCTAATTATTGAGATAATTACCATAACTCCCTAATTGAGGGACACAATCATCAAAAAAAAAATCCCCCTAACTTTCAAGAACAGTAACTCTGTCAAAAAAATAGGGGGTAAATAGGGGAAAATCACCTTCGTGGTCCTTATCTATTTATCTTTCTAATGGTACCTTCAGATTTAACCCAAGTCATATAAATATATATATGTCATCGAATTACGTGGTTAAATCGAGTTTTAGGAACTTTGTGTTGTGCGGTTGGGATATCCCCATATACCCATATTTTTGGTGATTTTTTTTTGGCTGGGTTTATGTTGTCCATCCCTGCGGACATAGAAAACCCAATAACGTTCTGTAACTTTTACTATCCTGACATAGGATGCCCTTAAAGACCTTAACCCAGGACCCATAAACATCATTCAAGTTTTTCAAAGATAACAATTGTTTAGTTAAGCCTGGGGTTTAGGTATCAGAATAACCTCAAAATGACCCCTAATTGCCTCCTATACCATCCCTAGGTCAAACCCCTAAACCCAACAATACACCCATAGTTATGTCCTTCTATAAAATTAAATTGATGATAGTGTCCCTACAACTATTATTTAGGGTCAAAATTTCAAACCTGGTTCCGGGGTTTTGCCGAACACCCCATACTTAGTTACTATATAGATATACATATAACCCATATAGTGCTTTTATATATATACGCATATATATGCCTCGTAACTCAACTTATATACTATTGTATATCTTTTCCTTCTGAGACCGACTTGTGGATGTTTGGTACATACGACAACGTAAGCGTAGGTGTTGCAGCAATTGTGTGGTCCTATATAGACCCCGCCTTTTAAAAGCGCCCCGCAACAAGGATTTTATATAGGCCAGGGCCTTTTTACCTTATTATACAGAGGCCGACATTCGGTAACTTCCCAATTAAAAAATCATGGTTTATTTCCACTCGGCCTGATTTTTAAAAAAAAATCATTACATTGATAGGGTATAAAAAACCACTTGGATATTCAGTATTATTGTAATATCTGATAATTATTGGTTAGAACATGGCGCTGTTTTTCCCCCGATCTTGAAGTCTTGGGCGTCTTCCGAATTTCTATAAAAAAAGCTCTGTAGACCAAAACCCCATAAATACTACTGTGTCTTAGTATTCAAGTGCGAAATAAAGATTTCACTCGCTTAAATAAAATTCACACACGTCACTCTATTAGAGTAATGAAAAGCCACGAGTCTAGTTTATCGCTTCAAATCAATCAATTAGGGACGAGCAATTTCGACGTTGAAAAAATTTATAATTAATCTAATGCAGGATTTACATTTGAATCCCAAAAGCTCATACGCCAAAGTTTTTTTGTAATATTACTACAAAAGTTTAAAGACAACTATAATGTGTCTTTTATATCTTTTTCCATATTTAAATGTACCAAATAAAGCCTTTGATGGTAAACTTGACCAAAATGACAAATATTTAGGCATAGTGCCACCATTGCAAAAAGGAAGTGCTTCCCATAATGGCGGTTATAAATAATCCTCAATTCTTCTTCTTTAAAAATGCATTTTCCTTATTTTAATGCTCATTTTTTTATTTGAATAGCATTATTGATGTATTTTGAATATTTTGATAGCAGTGTCATGTTTGAATTGTGAATTTAGAAAAAAAAATGATGCTTGGAAATTGGGGTATGAATTCATAATTTCGAAAGTCAACTTTCACTTTGTCACCAGTGTACACACTGAGCAGGAAAAAAATCTCTTATATGACACATGACCCCTACTTTTCTCATCATATTTTGATAGTGCAGAGGTTGACAAACAGTAAAATGTAGGTTTCACTTCTTTCATTTGGGACTCTCTATGAATGACAAGCCTTCAAACTTTTATTATTTACTATAGAATAAAGAACAAAAATCAATGGTGGGGTTACACCTTTAGCGGGAAATGAAAAACGCCGAGATATTCCGCATACATTGATATTCATGCGGAGCATCTCCGAGTTTATAGCATTCTTGACCTGTCGGGACTAGGCGATTGCGGTAATGGTGTAAGGGAAACAACTCAATTTCAATTTTGATATAAAACTTAATTGCGCACTTTACACATATTTCACCTCTCGTAAGATAAATGATTAATTTTAAGGGGCTTTATTTTGCGAGGTCCTATATAGACCTCACAATCCACAAGGACCCCACAAGAAAGGTCTAACATAGATCGATACCCCGTAAATGCTAGTATGTCTTAGTATTTATATATATATATATAGCATATCTCGTTTTTTTGGTGGAGAAGAACGTCAGAATGTATCTGAATAAATCCACATTCCGCATGTTACTGGTTAACTTTCTCACATAAAGTTGTTTGACCGAGCTGTCCTCGAACCAACGACCTCAGCGACGGGAAGGGTAAGTGACCATAAGAAGACAGCGCCTTAGGCGACTCTGCCATGGGGAAAACCCTAAACTTTTCATAGTACAAATGCCCTCTTTAGTTGGTTTACTTTTTTCAAATAAAATTCAAAACATTTTAACTTTCAGAACATTGTTGAGAACATTAAAAGAAGAAAACAGAAATTCTTGCTAAATACAAGTTTACAAAAAGAATCGGTTTCGCTCGACAATAGATTATGTAGGCCGAGTTATTTATTTATTGATCATTCCTCGCTATTCAGTACACACACCTACAATGAAATATTTTGTGTAGAAGTAATATACTATGCTTCAACGCACACAGAGAAAGAAGATATCCGATCGTGATATTCAAATTTTCATAAAAAATAATGTTTTTGAAATTTAGTAAATCTAAGCCAATATGTCAGGAGCGGATTCAGAATTCCATAAATATAACTGAACTAATACACAAAGATTGCTACACTAATTATGAACAGGAGAAGTCGCGCCTATTTCCTGGAATGCCGTTACAACAGTACCAGCGGGTGAGCCGGAGTCTAACACAAATAGTGTCCATCAACTTGTCGGACACTACGAAGCTACAAACGAGAAGTAATTAAGGCGGTGACGAAGATTATTAGAAATGGTATTTCACTGACATGCCTAAGCTGGCACTTCAACTTAGGGACAATTTAATGTCAATTGTTTGTGGGTAGGTAGCAATGATAACACTAGAAGTAACCAGTGATAGCAAAAATAATAATTTGACCGGTGACTGATAACTAATGATCAAGAACCAACGGCAATGACAATGATAATGACTATAACCAATATTGAGACTATTAATATGACTATAACTATGACCATGACAATTACAGTTAAAATAGCTATTGCTATAACTATGAGCATGGCTTTGACCATGACAGCGACTATGACAATGACCATGACCATGAATATCATGACTACCGTTATGGCTATGACAATGACTATGACCATGACTATGACATTGACTGAGTATGACAATGATTATGGCTATGACTATGAAAATGACTTTGATTATGACCATGACTATGACTATCACAAAGACAATGACTATGATCATTACTATTACTATGACTCATAGTATGACTCTGAGTATGACAATGCCTATGACTATGACTACGGCAATGACTACGGCTATGGCTATGACTATGATTATGAGAATGACCATGACTATGGTTATGGTTATGACTATGGTTATGGCAATGACTATGAATATGACAATGACTTTGACTATGTTCATGACTATGACAATGACAATGACTTTGACTATGGTCATGAATATAACTGGCCATGACTATTACTATGACAATGAGGAAGACAATGACTATGACTTTGACTATGACAATGATTATGACTATGACTTTGACTAAAGCCATGGCTATGACTATGACTATGACAATTTCTATGACAACGACTATGGCTATGACAATGATTATCACTATGACTATGATAATGACTATGACGATGACTCTGAGTATGACTCTGAGTATGGCAATGACTCTGAGTATGACAATGACTATGACAATGATTATGACCATGACTATGACAATGACTTTGATTGTGATTATGACCATGCTTTTGATTAAGACCCTGAATATGACTATGACTTTGCCTATAAGTATGACGAAGACTTTGACCTTGACCATAAGTATGACTATGATTATGGCTGGCTATGGCTAGGCCAATGACAATGACTATGGCTTTGACCGTGACTATGACTAAGACTAAGGCTATGACATTGACCATGACCATGACTATGACATTGGCATTGACATTGCCATTGACCATGACTATGACTATGAAAATGACTTTGACTATGACGATGACATTGACTTTGACTATGACTATGACTATGACTATGACCATGTCAATGACTATGACTTTGACCATGACTATTACTTTGACTATACCTATTATTGGCTATGGTTACAACTATGACTGCTTATTGCTATTTATACGCCTGTGACTATGGCAATCCCTTTGGCTGTGGCGATAACCATGCCTATGACCATGAGACTGACTATGGCTTTGGCTATGAATACGGATATGTTTATGCATATATCTATGGTTATGACTATGTTATGGCTATGACTCTAAGAACGACTGTATATGACTCTAAATACGACTATGACAAGGACCATGCCTTTGGTTATGGTTATGTGATGATGATGATGATGATGATGATGATGATGATGATGATGATGATAATGATGATGTAAATTAACAATAATGATGATGATGATGATGATGATGATGCTTATAATGAGGATGAAGATGTTGTTGATGATGATGATGATGATGATGATGATGATGATGATGATGATGATGATGATGATGATGATGATGATGATGATGTTGATGATGATGATGATGATGATGATGTTGATGATGATGATGATGATAATGATGATAAAGAGTATTTATTTATTTATTTACTTTATTTCTTGAGTCGTTATAGTTTGATAACACAGGAAAAGAGTTTATAATATTAAATTCCACTCAATAACAATGACGACAGCTTAGTATATTCAATGTTTTTTGTGTTGTTGATTTTATCTTTAAAAAAAATCAAATAAACAACAAAAGCATTTCATCATCTTGCCGCAAAATCCACGAAGTAGTAAAACGAGCTACTTCGTAACAATTAGCTCATTAAACAGAGGGCAATTGTTACCCTCAGTGATATATCATTTAAACCTGTTTCAGCATTCACAAGTGAAATGCAATTGATACTTCTCACTGAAACCAACTCTTCAAGTGAGCTATTTTGATCGCTGTTCGTCCGTCCGTCGTCCGTCCGTTTGTTCGTCAACAATTGCTTCCCCAAATCTGCAAGGCAATATTCACCAATTTTTGTTTTGGAAATTCTAATATGACGCTCTCTCAAGTTTGTTCAAATAACGATCCTTGAAACAGACAAAATAAAACATTTATATGTTTACCATTTTTCAACAGTGAATTTATTAAATATAGTTCGCTGAGAAGTATTTACCTTACGTCTAATAGTCTGAACTAAATTGTGCTGTTTTCATTCAAGACGGATGTCTAAAAGCTGCATTAATGAGTTTTCATTTTTTTTATAATTGCCAGGTGGCCGAACATTTAATATATAGTGGTTTTTATCAACAACTTATTTATTTATACAACTGCATTATAATAATCATTATTTAATGTTTTATCCTGAGTTATAAGTTTTCGAACTTCTTAGCGGAAGTAACAAAAAATAAAACGGGAAATGTCATTTACTGTTTCGCTTACACCTTTTTACGAGATTTCGTAAGCCTTATAAATAGTATTCTTTTAAAAAATTGCAAACATATTACTTTCATATGTGTTTTATAATTTGTTCATATGAAAATTTGAAACGGGCATCTGGTTATTTTAAATCTAGACGGAAAACTAATAACAACGAGAACATTCAGTGAATTAATTTCCAGTGCTCACGTATTCAGCAAAATGAACATAACGACTGTAACACTATATCATTCTGCCTGATATATATAAAAACAGTGGACTGTTAAAAATATAAGGTGACGCTTAAACAATAAGTGAAGAAACAGATAAGCATTTAGTTTGGCAGGGTGTAAGGAAGTTGGGGATGGTATGGTGGAACATGAGAAGTACAATAGAAAAATACAGTCAAACCAGTGTTAGTGGTCACCTCTATTAAGCAACCACTTGTCTTAAACAACCACATTTTCTATTAACCTTTTCTAATTTTTTAGTTATAATCAGCCTGTATTAAGCAGCCACCTGCCTTAAGGGGTCAGTTTTGCTCTTTCCCTTGAGTGGTTGCTTAAGACAGGTTTGACTGTACTTAAGAAAAGAACTATTGTAAAAATGACGAAAAACATTGAAAATTGGATGGAGATGTAACTTAAATGACCTTAAGGTATCTGGCCTTTAACATATAAAGTTCAAAACTTCCTGAAGGTCTGTCCTTATAAGAACATTCAAGATGGTAGGATATGTGACTCAATAGTTTTAGACTGAAATGCAAAATTGCAATTAATGTGGTTCATTAAAATGATCAATGGGCCATAACTTAATGATAATCAAAGTATTTAAAGTACTAAAACCTGGGTAAATAATGGTCAGGTAGAAATGGTATAATAAAGTTTGTGTCAGACGTAGCCCGGAAAATAATATAAGTACACTGTTTGAAAGTGATTTTAGAGGTTAATATTTACAAACCGTTGTTTGTTGCATGAGTATATAAGACGAGGTCATATTATAGTTTAACTTTTATTTATAATGTTAAATGTTAAAATAATATTTTACTGTCTCATCTCCAAGGTGATAGTTATTTGTATATATTTTTAAAAAAAAGGTTGAATCTCCCAGTTAAATGCTATATTTCAAAGTTAGTTCACTCTACAAGATGATCTACATAGGTATACATAAAATTCAATCTCCCCAGTTTAGATTTCTGTGTACTAGTATTTGAAAACATATCTAAGATGATCTAAAGAAAATGTTCAGTCTTTGAATTGAATTGTACAATAATATATTATTTAAAAAATCTCCAAGTTCAATTATCTATTTGGAAAAATCACCTCCAATTTACATTACAGTTGTATGTATTTTAAAGAAATACTATCATTAACCTCATTTTTTTTGGTATCAAAATACACTAATCATGATGTTGCGACATTGTGTCTCATTATCATTCGTCTCTCACCACTGAAATAAGTGGGAAAGTTATCAGTAACTTGCGGAGAATGGGTGTGCTCGAGTACTAGTTAATCCCAGGAAACAGTGGTTAGGTTAACTGATCGTCTGTTAGCCCTCGATGGCATAAAAATGACCCTAAATATTCAATCAATCAATCAATTGTAAAAGCATAAACTTGATAGATATTGTCAATGTCATTCATTTGTATCATTCTCCCCATTACTATTATTCATAAAATGGCGAATAAACTATGAGCGCGTGGTCCAGTGGTAAAGCATCGAACCCAAGTGTAGTACGTGACAACCCTAAAAGATCTTCTCAAATGCTCTGAAATACACCGATCTGTTACAATCCGAAAAAAACTCACGTTTTTAACCCCAGTAATGTCTTAATGCACGATAGTCGTCCTCGGGTCCAGTCAATTTGCTAGAAAAAACTTTAAGTGTCCGTCAGACTGGCTTGTAAATTATGAGTAAAACAATATTTAAGTATACAAATTGATGTAATCTAAGATATGCTCTACCATGGCAACAACTGATGGATTGTAAAATACGTTTGACACATTTTTATATAGATTCACACAAAAATGTGAGACATGATGTCTTTAATCTATTTACCCTTTTGAAAAAAAAAGAAAAGAAATAAACACAAGATACTCGGATAGTTTAGTGCATGTTTGCATATTGACAAGTTGCAGACATATAATTCGTCAGAAATGTTATTAAAAAGTTTTCAAAAACTCCGTGATTTGACATGTTTTTTAATACATTTTTACCGCAGTGTGGTCTAGTGGTAGAGCGTCCGCCTAGTACGCGGAAGGTTGTGGGTTCGATCCTCGACCGGGTCATACCAAAGACTTTAAAAATTGTACTAAAAGCTTCCTCGTTTGACGCTTAGGACTTAGAGGAAAGTTCTAGGTGTGGTCGGCCCGGTGTCAGTATAATGTGACTGGGTGGAGTGCCATACGGTATACATATAAACTTCGTTTTCCAAGATGATCTAGAAAAAAGTCCATTCTTTAAGTTGAATTACATACATGTAGTTCAAAGAATGTTCAATCAATCTCCCAGATGATCTAGATAATATATTCATGTATCCATGACAAAGTCCCAATACAATATATCCGAGATGACATATAAAGGTTAATACAAAATTGAATATCGCTGAATTATATCGTTCAAAAAATCTCCAAGATGAAATATATATTCATTATCCAAGTTCAACTATTTATTTTTTAAAAAAATAGATCAATTTTGTATATTCATGGAATTAGAGACAAACGTAATTGAATAAGAGTTTTATTTCAATGTACTTATGTTTGTCCCTCTTTTGTTGTATAAGTTGGTATTTTGGATGGATTAAACATAACAATCAGGATTGGGGTGACGTTACTCCCGCATGTTAGTTGGTTTTGTTAATTTGCTTACCCAAACTTGATGTCACCACCGGTTTAATATTTGCGCCAAGGCCGCGTCGTTAAATATACCAGAGGTGTGAAGTGGTAGATTTAGTTATACAAAATATTATGTGTATATTTTTCTTGCAGAGTGATATACGAAAAGGCAAAAAAATATAGATGAAGAGAAACTGAAACACAATGCAAGTGCCCCATTCAAGGTTTAGACTGCTGACGAAGAGACGAAATTCCATACAATATTTCAGTTGATCTATGATCATGAATTCACGAGATTATCCCGAGACTTTCATTATTTGTCACTTTTAACAGACGCCATTTTGGACACAGGAGCTTGGGGAGTGGATAATAACGTTTAAGTGTGTGTGTGTGTGTGTGTGGGGGGGGGGGGGGGCAGGTCCACTAGCGTATATATAGAGACGCTAGGGGACCTGCCCACCCCATTAGACGTTATTATCCACTCCCAAAGCTCCTGTGATTTTGGGTAGCAACGAAGCGGTGAAACAGGATTTTGATACTCACAATACATAAACTGTGTTTGAACTAACGGATGAATAATGAGTTTTTTTTTTTTACTTTACGTAGATCATGTACGCTAAAAAAATCCTAATTATACTTTTGGGTAGCTAATTACTCAAGGTAATTGTCTATATCTATGCTTTTATTATATCTTTATTAAAAACAGAGACATAATACACATGTGTATTATGTCTCTGTTAAAAAGAATGATAGTTTATTTTTAATCTTCATCCCTCTTTTAGGGGGAAAACGATTTTTGCAGTTTGTGCTAAAAGTGTTGGAAAATATACTCGGAGCGAGGTGCAATAGATAAGTATCTGTTAATTACGGGTAGTAACTTAGGTCCTTCCATAGAAAAAAGATATCAGTTGAGTTAAATATCAGCTTTTAAATGTTCTCAATAAAAATAAAGCTAAACTCTAGTCGTTCTCAATCATTTGTTTAATTTTTTCATATATCCTTTGCGTTATAGATCTATATTTATAATTTACTTTCGCTGATTACACTTACGTGACCATTGTATCTAAAATAAAAATCTGATATGGGCAGTAAACGATCCGCGCAAAGAGTAATGTATAAACTAGTCTAACGTTCTGGGATGTCTCGTCACCAGTTGCGATTCCTGTTCTTTCTATAGTTCCTTGGAAAAAGTATTAAAGGTTTGCAAACTCAAATGGGATCGAAATATCTTTGGACCGAAACAGCTTAAACGGCAAGATTTGTTTCCCTTTAAACGTTATAAATATTGAACTTCCGGTTACAATTGATGTTTTATTATTTGATAATTTTCAATGTTTTACTTTAATGCTATCTTATTTTACCTATATACTGCTGATCTCAAAATGTGGCAATACGACATTAGACAACTAGAATTGATATACCAGTTTTCACCTCATCAACTTGTAAAAAATAAGAGATAGAGAGATAGTTGTTGGGGTCGGATCACCAAGTTGCAAGTTTGATCAACAAGAAAAAAAGTCCCGCATATAATCATGGTTACGGTTGAAGTTGAGGAGAAGAAAACCAAAATAGTTCTTGCAAAAACATTTGTTGCTGGAGGTAAACTATTTGCGGTATCTGAACTAATATAAATCTCTTAGAATCACTGGGAAATAATCACTTCTTGGTTGGGTTGATAATCAGACAACATTAAACAGAGCTTATTATATGGGTGTGTCATGAACTGAGTTATTGTGACAACAGTCCCCAACCATGAACTAACCATTACTTTGCAACTTAACTTTTGATAGGTGTACTTCAACCATGCCGCTATAAATGCTAGGTCAACAGCACAGCGAACAATGTACATTTACTAAATACCCAACTCACTCCTCCCCTTCTTAACCTTTATGGCTTGGTCCAAACTCACTGCATAGCCTATTGGTCAGGTGGTTAGCATGCATACTCCAAGACCCGGAGGTCCCTGGTTCGATATCTGGTTGGGGATTTCTGAGTTCTCCCACAGTACCTTATTCAGGCAAGGTACTTTGAAAACCAGCAGTCCTATAGAGAGAAAATAAAGCAGAACCATGTAATAAACCAGAATAAAATAGAACTATTCAACAAAAAAAACTCTTGTTGTTAGAAATAAGTTACACATTTCAGTGGCAGATCCAGAGATTTTATTTGGTTGTGTTGGGATGGTAGTGTGATTCAGGGACATATTTGAGGACGTTTTGTTATGATTTTGAGATCAAATTTTATTAGGGAATATAATTAAAACAACTCCTCCCATGAAAGATTTTGAAAATAAAGACACCAAATGGTGCAACTTTATATACGAAGGGTCCTCCGTGGCTGAATGGTATAAAATGACATCTGAAGATCACATACCTTTCACCGCTAATGTTGTAGGTTTGAGTCCCACTTGCTCCAAAAACTTAATGTGTGAAAGTTTGCCAGTTACTTAAGGAAAGACGCTGGTTCTGCTCAGATTCAATTTGGTCTTCATTCACCAATAAAACACGATATTCCATATTTAACCTGAAATGTGTTAAAATGGCATTAAATCCCATTAAAAAAAATCCATATGGTTATTTCATCCATATTTGTAAAAGATGATTTGGTATATGAACATGAGTTACCAATTTTGACATTTCCCTTTACGCTATCTGTTTGCAGATTTTTTAAAACATTTTATTAATTTCTCTTTTGTAGGCGTAGCTGGTTGCTGTGCCAAGACGGTTGTAGCACCTTTGGATAGGGTAAAGATCTTGATGCAGGGTCACAATAAACACTATAGAAATACAGGTACATGCATATTAAATATAAGCTTACATAAAAATTACCCATTTAGTTCAAAATGCTACCAAATGCCTTCTTATTTCATGTTATATTGTATTTATTTTAGCATTTAAGTGGAATGAAATTATGAGGTAATGAGGGTTTAATTTAACAGTTTTTAGCTCTACTGGCCAAAGGCCAGAAGTGCTTATGCGATGACGCGTTGTCTGTCGTCCGTCGTCTGTCGTCTGACGTTTGTCGTCTGTCGTCTGTTAGCAGCACTTTCTCTGAAACCACTAGGCCAATTAAACTGAAACTTCACATGAGTGTTTCTATTGCATAGGAGACTATACAGAAGATTTTTCGATCTGAAGTTCAAGACTAAAAATAGTCAAAAATTTAAAAAATCTTCTTCTCATGAATGGCCCAACAGATTTTCAAAATTTTTATGTAGAAATGATGACCAACTATAGTTTTGGTAGATTTGTTCAAATGGTGTCCCTAGGGTTAAATATGACCCCGCCCCGGTAGTTGAATTAGGGGACACATGTCATTATAATATTTTTTTTTTTTTTTTTTAAAATGAAAATGATTTTGCCTTTATATTCACAGAAGCATTGTTTGGTGAAGGAGGTTCAGATTTGTAAAAATGACTGGGTTCCACTGTCTTAAGGGGTCATGAGGGGCCCCAAAAGGGTAAAAATTGGCAATTACTAAATTCGTTTTCTTAAGAACCGGTATGTCAGATATGTTCATATTTTGCATAAATTATCCCTATGTGTAGGGGTTTGATTGCAGATAAGAATTTAGGGGCTAAAATATATAGGGGCCCTGTAAGGGGACTTAGAATTTTACATAGGGATACTATGGGAAAACAGAAAATTCTCTTTTTCTTTCATCTGTTCTGAAAACCACTAGGCCAGTTAAACTGAAACTTCACATGGGTGTTTCTATTGCATAGGAGACTATACCGAAGATTTTTTTTTTCGATCTGTAATTCAAGATGGCCGCCATTACTAAAAATAGTCAAAAATTTAAAAAATCTTCTTCTCATGAATGGCCCAACAGATTTTCAAAATGTTTATGTAGAAATGATGACCAACTATAGTTTTGGTAGATTTGTTCAAATGGTGTCCCTAGGGTTAAATATGACCCCGCCCCGAGGGTTCAATTAGGGGACACATGTCATTATAATATTTTTTTTTTTTTTTTTTTAAAATGAAAATGATTTTGCCTATATCTTCACAGAAGCATTGTTTGGTGAAGGAGGTTAAGATTTGTAATAATGACTGGGTTCCACTGTCTTAAGGGGTCAGGAGGGGCCCCAAAAGGGTACAAATTGGGAATTACTAAATTAGTTTTCTTAAGAACCGGTATTTCAGATTTGTTCATATTTTCCATAAATTATCCCTATGTGTAGGGGTTTGATTGCAGATAAGAATTTAGGGGCTAAAATATATAGGGGCCCTGTAAGGGGACTTAGAATTTTACATAGGGATACTATGGGAAAACAGAAAATTCTCTTTTTCTTTCATCTGTTCTGAAAACCACTAGGCCAGTTAAACTGAAACTTCACATGGGTGTTCTATTGCATAGGAGACTATACCGAAGATTTTTTTTTTCGATCTGTAATTCAAGATGGCCGCCATTACTAAAAATAGTCAAAAATTTAAAAAATCTTCTTCTCATGAATGGCCCAACAGATTTTCAAAATGTTTATGTAGAAATGATGACCAACTATAGTTTTGGTAGATTTGTTCAAATGGTGTCCCTAGGGTTAAATATGACCCCGCCCCGAGGGTTCAATTAGGGGACACATGTCATTATAATATTTTTTTTTTTTTTTTTTTAAAATGGAAATGATTTTGCCTATATCTTCACAGAAGCATTGTTTGGTGAAGGAGGTTAAGATTTGTAATAATGACTGGGTTCCACTGTCTTAAGGGGTCAGGAGGGGCCCCAAAAGGGTACAAATTGGGAATTACTAAATTAGTTTTCTTAAGAACCGGTATTTCAGATTTGTTCATATTTTCCATAAATTATCCCTATGTGTAGGGGTTTGATTGCATATAAGAATTTAGGGGCTAAAATATATAGGGGCCCTGTAAGGGGACTTAGAATTTTACATAGGGATACTATGGGAAAACAGAAAATTCTCTTTTTCTTTCATCTGTTCTGAAAACCACTAGGCCAGTTAAACTGAAACTTCACATGGGTGTTTCTATTGCATAGGAGACTATACCGAAGATTTTTTTTTCGATCTGTAATTCAAGATGGCTGCCATTACTAAAAATAGTCCAAAACTTAAAAAATCTTCTTCTCATGAATGGCCCAAGAGATTTTCAAAATGTTTATGTAGTAATAATGACCAACTATAGTTCTGTTACATTTGTTCAAATGGTGTCCGTAGGGTTAAAAATGACCCTGTCCCGATAGTTCAATTAAGGGGACATATGTCAATATAATATTTTTATTTTTTTTTTTTAAATGGAAATGATTTTGCCTTTATTTTCACTAAAGCATTGTTTGGTGAAGGAGGTTAAGATTTGTAAAAATGACTGGGTTCCTATGTCTTAAGGGGTCATGAGGGGCACTAAAAGGGTACAAATTGGGAATTAGTAAAATTGTTTTCTTAAGAACCAGTATTTCAGATTTGTATATATTTGATATAAATATCCATAAGTGTAGGGATGAGTGTAAGAATTTAGGGGCTAAGATATATAGGGGCCCTGTAAGGGGACTTAGAATTTTACATAGGGATACTGTGGGAAAACAGAAAATTCTCTCTTTTTTTCATTTATTCTGAAACCACTAGGTCAATTAAATTGAAACTTCACATGGATGTTTCTATTGCATAGGAGACTATACAAAAGATTTATTTTTTCTATCTAAAATTCAAGATGGCCGATGTTTCTATTGCATAGCAGAATTTCAAAAAGTGCTATGGCCACTATGAGTCAGTAGAGCGTCCTCAGGCTCTCTTGGGCCTCTTGTTTGTCAATATGATATACAGTCAAACCTGTATTAGGCAGTCACATTTGTTATTTCCCATTTATATTCTTCCAGAGCAAATTAGCCTGCATTAAACAACAACCTGTCTTAAAAGGCCATTTTTGCTATTTCCCATGACTGGCTGCTTAAGACAGGTTTGACTGTATGTACATAACAGATTATAATGGCATCCAATTAGTATCAGTTAAGGGAGACTTAAGACTTAGTTTCGGTATAACTAGCCCAACATCCTTCTGCAAGTAACTGAAAACTTCCATAAAGGTTCAAACTTTGATTGTTATAAACAACCTCAGTAGTGAAAGGTAAATGATCTTCAGATGGCAGCTTGGACTAATTTTCCATGATAGACCAAATTAAAGTGAGTTTTTAGGGAAATGCTTTAAAAGTTTAAAAATATAAAATTATGTTTTAATGGATAAAAAGCATCTCATTATCATTAAAAAATAAAATTCAAATGGTTTGGTATGTCAAATCCATCAGAACATGGCAACTTAGATTGCTAATTTGGAGTGGTATACTTGAAATCAAATCCCTATTCTTAAAATTAACAGAACTTTAATACTGCTTGACAACCTTTGCATAATCATTAGGACTCTTTGTAAGATGAAACAATTTTTACAAAATGTAAACCTGTATAATATATCAAATTGAAATCAAAACAAAATCACATGGCTCTTTTAATACATCAAAAATATGTAAATCTATTTTAGTCTAACCTAGGCGTGTAGTCCAAGTTGGGAAATCCCATTTCAATAATTTACTTTTGGATGTTTAAATAGATATCCTTTTAGCAATATGGGGTCAATGACATTAATATAGACATGATATATTAGAAAAAATGTTTTTAGTCAATTTTTAATTTTTGAAAAATCCTGATGTATTCCCCTTAACATAACAGTTGGTAAGTTACAAGAAGTTAACAACAGTAATGATTGTGATGAACAAGTATATTGTATTGTATGATCTAATCTCAAGGTGTACAACCTACCAGTGTCATTCATGATACATGTTTGTTGTTGTGCAGGTGTATTTAAGTCGCTGTCGAGTGTGTACAAAAAGGAGGGGATTGCTGGTCTTTTCAAGGGAAACTATGTACAGATGGTGCGAGTATTTCCCTATGCTGCCATACAGTTTATGTCTTATGAACAGTACAAAATAGTAAGTCATTTTTTTCTTGCAAAACAATGTGTCACAGAGTACAACTATAGATCAAGTAATCTTTCTTACAGGACAGTGAGTAGTTGTTGTATGGTGTTTCTTGTCACTGTTTAACAATTTTTCAGTTATGTCGCGGCTGTGTCTACTTGAGACAGCATTCTAAGTGCTGGTCCAACCAGACCCAGAACTTGTCTTTAAATGCCTAGTGCAAAGCGAGGAAGCATCTGGTACAATTGTTCAAGTCTTCAGTATGACCCAACCAGGACTCGAATCTATGACCTAAGATATTTGTGAAAATTTTTATGGAATTCTTAAAAAATATTTCTGAAAACTTCCATACTTTATTCAAAGCAATTTCTGAAAACCTTCATAGTACATGAGTATTATTTTTGTATTATCTGCCTGTGTGATTACTGTACCCTTTCACTTGAAGGGCATGCAGTAAAACCTGTGTAAGCGGTCACCTCTATTAAACAGCCACTTGTCTTAGGCAGACCCATTAGCTATTTCCCATTTCTATGTTTTCAGAGCAATTTTACCTGTATTAAGCAATAACCAGGAAAAAATGCTGTAATTTTCTTAAAAATTAAAACATTTTTAAAATAGATAAAAAGCATCTCATTATCATTAACAAACAAAACCGAAGGATTTGGTAAATCAAATACATAAAAAACGTAACAAAATCAATATTTAAATTGGAGTGGTAAACTTAAAATGAAATCCCCATTCCAAAAGAAGCAGCACTTAAATACTGCATGATGACCTTCACATACTCATACAAACCCCTCTAAGATGAAACAAGTTAAATTACATAGACATTGATATAACGGATCAAATTGAAATCAAAATGAAATCATGTGACTCATTTAATACGTCACAAAATATGTTTATGCAATTTTAAGGGTGAAATCTATTTACGTCTAACCTAGGTGTGTAGTCCAAGTTAGGAAATTCCTTTTCATTATATTATTTTGGCATGTTTAAATAGATATCCTTTTGGCAATGCAGTGTCAGTGAGTATTATAATTATGGACATGATATTTTGGAAGTGTTTTTAGCCAATTTTAATGATATATTCCCATTAAAAAAAATTGAGACAAAGATTTGAAACTTGGGTGGGAGTGGGGGAGGCAATGATAAAATGGATGTTTGGTTCTCATGTCAGTTGTATTGGGTTCTAGCCCAAACTCAATAATACTTACAATAACCTATCGAAAATTAATAGTGCGGTTTTAATCTGGACACAGACTAGAGAGCATAAATTTTCACAAAAACTCAGAATGTACTTCGCAATTGAGTTAAAAATGAAAATAAATCTGTGTATATTAACTCTGGTTGAATTGGCAAAAACGGAATGTGCATTCAAACAGCTTAACTTTTGAAGAATTAAACAAAAATACATTTTTTTTGCTGGACTTTTATGGGAACAAAAATAAAACTTCACTTTGTTTTCAGGTTTTACAAAGGATGACTCATCACGACCATAAACACATTGTTCATTTGTTGTCAGGATCCATGGCTGGTAATTAAAAAATTATGATATTTTAAACAAGAAATACCATTTAATTACAGTGAAAGGTTACCATGTCATAAACCAAGTAGCATGAGATTGTTTTTTTTTCTTAGATTTCGGCTCAGTGAATCATTAGTTAATACCAAATCATAGATTTATTTGTCTAAAATATTTGAAAATGTCATTGAACTCTCTATTGGTTGGGATAGTGACACGGTCTGTTTCTTAAAAATACATCCAGATTGTGTTATTATATATTTTGACTTTCCTTCACTCACCAACATAGGGCTGACAGCTGTACTGTTTACTTACCCCCTGGACGTGATGCGGGCCAGGATTGCGTTCCAGCTGAAAGGAGAACATATATATTCTGGTCTTATAGGCACCATCAAGACCATATCACAGCAGGAGGGAATATGGGCTCTGTACAGGGGCATCATCCCGACAATGTTAGGAATGGCACCATATGGAGGTGAGACAAGGAATAAGTAAAGTGTTTTTACTTTTTTTGTGTGGATTTGCATTGATCCATGTACACCATGTTTGATTAATTAGTTTATTGTATATATAGGTTATTAAAAGTTTGCTGTATGCTGAATGAACTGTATTTGTATTTAATTAAAAATATACTCAAAAAAATGGAATGCACGAAAGGGATGTATATCTATAAAAAAAACAGGGCATTAGTGTAGTGGATAGAGTGTTTGCCACTCATTCTAGAGGTTGCGGATTCGATCGCCAGCTCGTCTTGATTTCTCTTAGCAGAAGCAGACTTGAGAGCAGTTCATATAAGCACAGAGCTCTCTTCACAATCAAGTTAAAATAACTTAATATACACTAAAATTACAACAACACAAGTTTGACAAAGTTTCAGAATATAGGTACCTATCCTTTTATGCATGTCTCATGCATCAAATTTCTTAATGATTTGACTATTTTTGCAATGTATCATTGCTGTAGTTGATGATGACAGTGCTAGGGGTCATTCTACAGAACATGCTGAATGTCAATAATGTGTATGTACCTCATACTATACACAGAAATTACTGTTTTATATGACAGCAATTGGTAACTACATTTTGAAAATTGGTAATTTATGTTGTTTTTAGCTCTTCTGGCCAAACACCAGCAGGACTTATGTCATGGTAAATTGTATGTAAACCTTACATGTAACTGTACAATGTGGTAAATTGTTCATCCATCGTCCATTGTATTTCTGTTAACCTTTTTCTTGTAGACGCAATATCACCCCCATTTTACATTGAATCTTGACCAAACTTGCACAGCATTTATATAACCACATGATCTGGGACGAGTTCTTGAATCAGCATAATGCAACCACAAAAGCCCCCGCCACAGGGCCTATAAGCACATTTTAAGTGAAACTTTAAAAAAACATTTTCTCTGAAAGTTTAAGGCCTAAACCTTACATGTAACTGTACATGTAACATTGTATGGAGGTCCCTTGAAAGATGTGTTGAAGTCGAGTCCCTGGGGTCAATTTTTGGGCTGCCACAGGAGTAATGGTTTTACATAGAGTTTCATGGGAAAATGATGTAGACCTAATAATACCTCCACTTTTCATTGAATTTTAACCAAACTTACAAGATCTTGAACAAGTTCTTGAACAAGCGGGAAAACTTATCCAAAAAATCCTCTGAAATGTTCATCTGTCCATTTGTTGCTAGTAGAGCAATTTATCTACTCTTGGTCCTCCAGTTGTATTTACAAGTATATTCCTTTGTCCATTTCATTTTTATTTACAGAGGATATAACATTGTATGTAAGTAGTTGATGTACTTTACAGACAATGTACATTTTTAGTTAATGCATCATTTTTTTTGCATATACATTTCAAAGGCTGAGAATGACTTACAATAATTCAGTCAATTTATGTTACCAGGGCATCATATAAGTATCATCAAAACGTAATATATTGCTTGGCATAAGTAAATATGGCCTGATAAGTACATATATGTGTAACTTGGTTTATATATATAAACCAACATATTATTCAGTAATATTTAATAATATTTCATTATTTCAAAATCTTTTTAGAATTAACAAATAATGGCTCGAAAAGCTTAAAACTAATTAATGTTGGATGGATGGTGGAGAACACACTTTGCATACACATGGATGTGATTGGATCTCACCACTGGCCATACCATACCATTCTCTTAATGCCGGCAATTTCAGAACTTAAATCCCTTGTCTATCTTTGGTTCATTATGCTAAGAATTATTATATTTCTTTTTTTTTCTCTGCTGTCTTCCTTGATCCGCTTTTATTCATTATTTCAAAGGTCATTCACAGTTATCAATATAAGAGGCAAATTGTAATTAATGTGCATAATGTGTTGTGTAACGTCCAACAAAAGCCCTAAGATAACTTTCAGAGACGGTCTTGGCATACATTTATATGCTTATTTATTCCCAATAATAACCATACTATGCATGCATTGTTTATTAAACATTATAAAATGAATGCAGAGAGATGTAATTGGTGGTTAAAGCCTGAAGTATTCACAATTTTTTCAGTATTTAAATTTTTTATACTGTTAATTCTGACATTAACAGTAACAATGGTACTTGTTCAAGTAATAGTCTGCACAATGTCATTATAATGATTCGTAATAATGTCGTGCATGTGCAGCATGCTAATACTGTTTCACAGCGCTGTTATCTTATCTCATGTAGATAACATGGTGATAGAAAGAGTTGCTTGACATTAATATATAACAGTACACTATTATTATACATTTTGTATGTAATAAATTTTGTTTGTTTTACAGGTTTGGCCTTTTACACGTTTGAGACAACAAAGGCGTTATTGCTGGATAAATTCCCAGCCATATTTGGAAGTCCTTGTCCGAAGAATACAGGTGGACTGGTTCTTATTCTACCAGCTAAATTATTGTGTGGAAGTTTGGCTGGAACAGTGGCCCAGTCTTGTGTGTGAGTAAACTTCATTACATAATCCATTTAAGGACAATTTCTATTGGTGGGTAGGTGTCATTTGTTTCCTTAAAGATAGATTTTGATGTAACTTCCCTGTACTGATATTTAAAATCAATGTATGTTTAGGTAAGATCAGAAATAAAAAATACAAGTAACCCAATAAATGTTTTGTTATTATGTCACCAACAACTGTAAATACCCATCTCTGAACTAATTCGTAAAAATTTTGGTTTAACTATAATTACAAAAAAAAAATATTCAAAATTATTTACATATAATTTTTTAATTCAAACAAACAAATGGTTGCAAACAGATAAAAATAAACTTGTAGAAAATGTAGTTTTAAGCTGGAATGTAATTGTGTGGGATTTTTAAAAAGAAATCATGAGATGTTACTTTTGACATATTCTGTATCCATTAGATGTTGAAATACTAGTATAAATCTCCTGTACTAGGACTTATGTCATGGTAAATTACTAGGTTTCCATGAGATGTAGCATTATAATCTTCTGTACTAGGTATTCATTAGGTCATAATAAATAAATTTCTTGATTGTCATCCCTGTCCACCCCCTAATTTTCATGCCACCACGACCCTTTTTATTTTCATAAAAAAAAAATGAATAAATAAATAGAATAAAAAAATATTTTAAAACTACAAATAAGTAAATAAAAATAAAAATATCTCCCTCCACCCCCTCCCCCTTTTTTAGAAAAATATGAATGGGAAATCTAGCAATTAATTTATAATGGCCTTAGATGTTGCATTATAAATCTTATTTTAGGTATCCATTAGATGTTGCAAGGAGAAAAATACAGTTGTCTACCATGCTATGTGAGCCACACAAATATATGGGGTAGGTATTTTACATTTCTCTGCCTCCATTAATGAAGCAAAGTTGATGAATTTAATTGTAGAAATATTAATTAAGAATCACAGTTTACAAGTGCTCATATCACAGTTTACAAGTGCTCATAAAGTAAAAACCATTGACCATATTAGTTTCTGTTTAAATTTGATAGATTAAAAGAAACAACTTATAAGATATTTATGGAGGGCAGCCAAAAATTAATGCTCACATTGTATTGCACAACATTTTAAATAAAAAGGTTTAGTCATTGAACTGATTTCAGTATATTTATGGTTGTATTTTATTAAGAAAATAAATATGTGTCCATTTATACCTTGGTAATACATTGATTAATAGTTTGTTATTGTGAAACAATATTGGATGTAATAGTACACTTTTAAGTGTTGAGAGACCAAATTCATCCCCACAGCCTGTGAGAAGGGCATACTAATGTGACTAATTTTACATTTATGTGATTTAATACATTTGCACATGCATTATCCCCAGCTGCCAAATGGTGACTATATAGTTCTACCTTGCCATTCTCACATCTGTCAAAATTGACCAACACAAATCCTGGTTATAATAACTTGTATGTGGGACCTATACAAGCAAATAGTGACACCATCCAAATGTTAGTATGTGCATCCATACGTCTGTATCAGAAACTTGATGTATATGACTTTGACTATTTGTTACCTAACCACCACAGAAAATATCTGTATTTTACCACATTGTTATCTCCCTTTCACCATGTGTTTGACATTTTCCTTAACAAAATTTGAATGTCAACCTCAGTAAGGCCCCTTAGTCACAAAGTTTTGTTTAAAGTATGGTAAGCAGTTAGCAAGTCATCTCACTGGTTGTCATGGAGGTAAAAGTCAGAAACACTGTTATCACATGTTATCATATGTTATCACTAGTTTTGGTTATAGAAATAAAATATGTTAGTTTTGTTTAGTTTATGCTAATTTATTAAAGTTTGATTGCAAAGTTAACTCAGAGCATATGTGAACCAATCAGTCTTGAGTCTGCTTTCTGAGATGAACCAGTACAGAGTGTTTGTTTTTTTAAGAGGCCATTGGGTCATGCTGGGGATCGAACCCACAACTTCTACTATTCTCCACTGTACTGCTGTCCTGCTTTAGTAAAATATATTTTGAGACAGTGAGTTTGCCAGTTACTTACAGTAGGACAGTGGTTCTACTCAGATTCATGCATCTAGGGTTTCCTCCATGCTGTATATAACATGTAATGAGCTGTAAATGGTGTTAAACCCCAAATAAGGAAAATTAATTAATATATATTTCTAACTAACGATCTCAAGATCACTTACCTCAACACTGAGGTCATAGGTTAGAGTCCAAAAACTTTGCAAGAAAGTTTACCAAAAAAAATTCTAATTAATTCTAAACAATCCATCCATACAGCCATTATAGACAATACTTTGAGAGCTTACCCTAGTTTTCATTAAAACATATAAATAAATAAGTAATATTGATTAAGAATGACTTTCTAGTCTACATAAAATACATAATAAAATTATATAGTATATGAATTATTTTCTTTTCTTTATTTAGACATATCTTTTTTTATAATTACACTTTTTTCATCACATACTTTTTGTCTCCCAAGTCCATATCTTACTTGCTTATAATTATTATGTAGATGCATCTCTAGTTTTGCAATGCTTTTGTGTATTACCTATATTTTAAGTTAAATATCGGTAATACACAAGTCTGAAGAAGAAAGTAGCATATTAGAATCATGTTTTCCATTAAATCTTCTATCCGCAGGAAACCATGGTGGAGAATCCTACGTGTACTTTATCATGAACATGGAATAAAAAATGGACTATATCGCGGCATAACTATCAACTACATACGAGTGATTCCTATGACTGCTATATCATTTGCTACATTTGAAACGATGAAACAACTTCTGGGGCTAGATACTGGTGTCTCTAGATGATAAACGCCATACTGTGTGTCACACTAGTTGTACATTTCCCTCAGCTGGTTTGAAAGCAGAGTCCAAAATAACTTGTTTTACCAGAGAGGGATTTACTTCTACAATTGAAAAGATCAGGGTATTTTTACTTTCAGATTTTTATAAATATCAGTAGTTTAGGTTGTAGATCATTTCTTAATCTTTTAATGAGATTAAGTTTGCCGTAACGAAGCTTTCGGAGTGAACGTTTTAGAGTGTCAATAAGTCACTTATGACCAATTTATAGTTCAAACATTTTTTTTAACCAATGACAAGTGAGGACTTTTTTTTGTATCAATTAATGATTAGGTGGGTCAATTTTGTGCAAATTTTGTGAAATATTATTAAAATAAGCTGTTCATTTTTTTGAAAATCCTTCGATTGTCAGTGATAAAAAAAAGTGTTAAATCAATATTGAATGCTGATGAGTTAAGAATTTCCATCTATATTTTGTTTCCTTTAAAGACTTTGATTACTTATGTTATATTATTAAGTTTACCTCTTGTATTTTAAACAATACTTTTCAGAATATTCAAATTTTATTAAGAATTTTTTTTAAAATATTTGGAAAATGTCATTTAAATCCCTAGTTTTAAAGGTAATGCGTAAATTTACCCCCTTTTTTTACAAAAAACTGGTTAGGGGTATTTTGCTAAGTCATGAAGGCACAGTGAAAATACATGTACCTGCATAATGGGACATTTTCTTGGCATCTGTGAAAGCATTTCATATTTCAATATTTCCTGAAATTACCTCTCCATATACAGTAGAACATTGTTGGCCGGAACACAGGTGGCCGGAACACCATATATAGCTTGAACCACTTATCTGGTCCTGGCCAAATTCCAATTTTGATGTATATAGATGTACATGTATGATTGATGTTGAACAATACTTGGCTTGAACAACCCTTAAAGGGAATATATCAGGAAAAAATGCTACGAATGTCTTAAAAAATAAAAATATTTTTAAAATGGATAAAAAGCATCTCATTATCATTAATAAATCAAATTCGAATGGTTTGGTAGGCAAATCCTCCAAAATATGACAAAATCATTATATTAATTGGAGTGATAAACTTGAAACGAAAAACCCAATTCTAAAAGTAAACAGCACTTAAATCCTGCTTGACATCATTAAGACTCTTTCTATACTGAGTATAAGCCTGTATTAATGGTGGATCTATTATTTATAAAATAACGGCATACACTCTCTTCCCCCTGTCCATAAACTTCTATATTTTATTAAAATTCACTATATTTCTACAGAAAATGTGTGCACTGGCCCCTTTCAGAGTTTTAGGTGTGCCCCTCTTAACTTAAACCCTGGACCTGCTCCTGTGTATAACGAATAAAATTGAAATCAAAATGAAATCATGACTCATTTGATATGTCACAAAATATGCTCACTTTAAGGCGAGAAATCTGTTTTAGTCTAACCTAGGTGCATAGCCCAAGTTAGGGAATTCCTTTTTAATATATTATTTTGGCATGTTTAATTAGATTTCATTTTGGTAATAAGGTTTCTATGAATATATATAGGCATGATATATTGAAAAAATATGTTTTTAGCCAATGCTTAAATTTTGAAAATTACTGATAAATTCCCTATATTTCAAACTATTTTGTCCAGTCGTGTCGGCTTCGAGCCATTGAAGTTCTTCTGTTTATCCATTCATATTATAACTATATATTGTTTTAAATGTTTAGAAAACATATATAAAAATATAGTTACTGTGCTGCATGCAGTAATAAATCTTATTTTTGTCATGCATAATGCTTTAGATGGTGATGGAATGTTTTACCATTGATTGATTCATGCAAAGCTTTGAACTTTGAACTTTGAAAAAAAACTACTACAAACTTTAATGCTTATTATCTAGTAACTAATCCACATGTTCTCTTGTTGCTATATATTGAGATTCAAATCTTGTGAAAAGAAAACAAGGACTGGGTATGTTCTATGCATCGACTTTCTGTTTTTCAAAATAACCAAACGAGAACAAAAAAATTTGTTTGTAATGATTATTTCTTTTCTGTGGCCTATCCTGTAAACAGAATAATTGTTCCAGTTAAGTGACATTTTTAGCTTAATTACCTGAAAAAGTAAGGTCTTAATTGCATTTGAAATATAATGAATAACCCAGATACATGTATCTAGAATAAATGATTTACTGATTTTAATGAAATACTTTTAACTACTATTTATTTACCGTTATTTAACTACCTCGTGGATCCATGACTAAGCACGCCAAAATCATCAAGTTCATTATTTACTATAGGCTGACATGGTAAAATAGACAGGTTTATAAACATGAAAAAATGGTTGAGCTGTCACCTGTGGAAAGTGCTGATTAATAAAAATCAAATGCCAATTTTGATAATTATGTGAAATGTGATAAATATTTTATTCAGTTGTTGTTTCCCATTACTGAAACATAATTTTTTCGTTATTCAGGATTAGGAAAAGTCACTCATGACCACCATTGCTTGTGTCTGACATCATTGTGACCAACATCACTTGTGACCAACATCACTTATAAACGTCATCACTTGTAACCAACATCACTTATAAACGTCATCACCTGTGACCAACATAATTGTGACCGACATCACCTTTGACCAACATCACTTGTGACCAGCATCATTGTGACCAACATAACTTGTGACAGACATCACTTGTGACCAACATCATTTTTTAACCTTATAACTTGTGACCAACATCACTTGTGACCGACATCACTTGTGAACATCATCACTTGCGACCAACATCACTTGTGACCAACATCACTTGTGACTGACATAACTTGTGACAGACATCACTTGTGACCAACATCATTTGTGAACCTTATAACTTTTTACCAACATCACTTGCGATTGACATCACTTGTGACCGACATCACTTGTGACCAACATCATTTTTTAACCTTATAACTTGTGACCAACATCACTTGTGACTGACATCACTTGTGACCAACATCACTTGTGACTGACATCACTTGTGACTGACATCACTTGTGACCAACATCACTTGTGACCAACATCACTTGTGACAAACATCACTTGTGACTGACATCACTTATGACCAACATCACTTGTGACAGTAATCACTTGTGACCGACATCACTTGTGACCATCATCTGTTGTGACCAACATCATTTGTGAACCTTATAACTTATGACCAACATCACTTGCGACTGACATCACTTGTGAACCTTATAATTTGTGACCAACATTTCTTGTGAACATCATCACTTGTGACCAACATCACTTGTGACCAACATCACTTGTGAACATCATCACTTGTGACTAACATCATTGTGACAGACATCTCTTGTGACCAACATCACTTGTGACCAACATCATTTGTGACCAACATCATTGTGACAGACATCACTTGTGACCAACATCACTTGTGACTGACATCACTTGTGAACCTTATAATTTGTGACCAACTTCACTTGTGAACATCATCACTTGCGACCGACATCACTTGTGACCAACATCACTTGTGACTCACATCATTTGTGAACCTTATCACTCATAACTGACATCACTTGTAAACATCATCACTTGTGACTGACATCACTTATAAACGTCATCACTTGTGACCAACATAATTATGACCAACATCACTTATAAACGTCATCACTTGTGACCAACATAATTGTGACCGAAATTATTGTGACCGACATCACTTGTGACCAACATAACTGTGACCGACATCACTTAAAAACGACATCACTTGTGACCAACATAATTGTGACCGACATCACTTGTGACCGACTTCATTGTGTCCACCATTACTCATAACTGACATCGCTTGTGACAGACATAATTGTGACTGAAATCACTTGTGACACCCCATTCATGAGCTAACTTGTGAATTATTTTTCAGTAATGGAAACCATTAGTTAAATAAACACTATTTAATGCCTGCTTCAACATTACAGTATAAATGCCATTCATTTATAACATTCCAACTTTCTAATATTATTTTTCTTATTTTTGTACTTTACCATAATTAATCATGTGTTTTGTCCAATTAGAACAGTATTTCATAAATACATTTTAACCAATCGTTTTAATGAGAAATAATGTTTTAGTTTTCATTTAATAACTTATGATGTTATGATGGAATTCTGTGGCTGGACTTGTGACTTACTTCAAAAGAAAGCTTTGAATTGGTTTTGATTTCAATGGTAAAAACACTGATCACTGCCAGTATTTTCTTAGCAGGAATGTATCTGCACCAGCTTGTGTTTTTTTTTTATTAAAAACAGTGCAGTGACACCTTAAGATTTTTTAAAAAAGAAGTCCTCAAATGCTCATGAATACCGGTACAAGCTTCTGTTAAAATTCTATACAAGTCATTTTTAACACCAATGATGTCTTATTGCTGTATATGCTATGTCAGTTTTTGCTTTGTTCATCTGCAGCAAGAAATCACTGCCCCTGTGAACCATTTTGAACAATTTTCAAGCCAAATTACATTGAACTGTGTAGTGTGACCTTCAGATATCCTGATACTGTTTTATAGTTATGTTGCTTCTTTCGAAAAGAAACAAGAAACATGCATCGCTCGTATGGTTTCGTACATTATTGTGTGTTTTATGCAATTTTACAGCTATAGAATGTTTCCCCAATGATTTTTTTTGTATACATAGTATAGCTTCTTACAATATACATGTAGCCATCACTGAATATTTTATTTTTGTGTGTTTGCATGCTTTAGCTAATGATGGGAGTGCAAGGCCCAGTAGAGAGCATCGGATCCAAGGTCAAGGGGTCGTGGGTTCGATCCTCTGCCACGTCAATGTGTGGTGTCCTTGAGCAAGACTCTTTATCCACATATACCTAATACTGCTTCTGCTGAGAAAGACTTAGAGTGTGATATATCTAAGTTGTAAGAACTTGTTGCACAATCAATCTGAAAAGTATGATAAAACAACTAGGATAACAAAGACTCCCAGATACTTTGATTCCACATGTATCGCATTCCATTGATATTGATAAATTGTAGGGTTTCATGCAATTTTTATCTTTCTTTTATAATAATTTTGTTACTTTAGTTGCTGTTTTATTTTATACCACGTTCTTTCATAAAACATGTATGTATATCTATTTTCATGTAGTTAGATCGGGTATCGTTATATCTTTGTGTGCATCATATAAGGGAGTACATTACACATTATCTTCACCACTTAATCATACAACAAATATGAACAATACCATTTGATGTATATTGAAGATAAAACATCTTATAGAATAATGTATTTTATTGGTTGAATAGTACAAAACTTAATCATGATAGTCACAGTTTGATATCTGACAGGTGTACAATCTGTTTATTCAAGCTGGTTTAATAGACATAAATAATAACCTATAAACTATATCAGTGTAAAATAATCAATTGGGATTTATTAATAAGGATATTTAATAAACATTTATTGTTAGATCACAATACTATATTCAGTACATTTAAACACGCAACATTTCATATTTCTACACCTCGTAAGAAACAAGCTGAAATGTGAAAAAAGGCATTTTCATCAATTAAAAAGGTTTTATAAATCTTAAAAAAATGTTTCTGCTGTATTGGATACAGTACTTATCCATAAGCCCTGTAGACTGTCTGACAGTACAGGAACCTCAAACAGAGGTTTGGGATAGTCCTCCATGGTGCCAGTCTACTTTAACCATATCTGTAGCCGTGGTACAGTTGATGTATGACATGACACCCAATTCTCTGAGCTATTCTACTTTCGACAATTCCTGTGATGAGCATCCAGGTATCCTGATTTCAACAATTCCTGCAATGAGCATCCAGGTATCCTGATTCAACAATTCCTGCAATGAGCATCCAGGTATCCTGATTTCAACAATTCCTGCGATGAGCATCCAGGTATCCTGATTTCAATAATTCCTGTGATGAGCATCCAGGTATCCTGATTTTGAACATTTTGAATAAGGCATGGCAAAATGATTTAATGGGTTTATTTAAATTAATTTCTGTTTTTATTCTGTTCTGTTTGACAGACTGTCAAACTACACTGAATACAAAATTGAGTGTGATTTGAAGCATTTGTGCAAAACAGAATTCAGCCGGAAGTGTTAGTATACAACTTTTCAATGCCAAATTTTAACCTTTTGGTTAAAAGACACATGTACTAATTCTTAAAAGTATGCTGTGTTTAAATAAAAGAAATAGTGAACAAAAAAATTAGTTGTATTTGAAAATATTGCATTTTTAAATATACTGTTTGAAACTTTTGCAATTTTGAATCTTTTTAACATAAAAAAATATATCTATAATTATGATGTAAATAAGGAATTAGAATACCATGGAGTTGACAGTCGTGTAAAGCCTTCATTGCATTTTGATTTCTAAAGAGGCATAACTCTGATAAATGGTTGAAGGGCATCATAATTGGCAAATGTGTGGTCATCATTAACAAAAACTGTCAGATGGATTTTAATTTCATTCTGTTTGTATCTGACAGTATCTGATGGTGTGAAAGAATAAAACTATTGAAAGATGTATACATAGATCTGTATCAGATTATATTTGGAAAGATTATTTCCCCTGACATTTAATAATATGATGATCCAGATAGTAAAATTTGACGATTATTATTTTCCTATTTTTATACATTCATGAGTGTAATGACTGATTTGATGCATGAACGTGCTTAAAATTGATTTCAACTTTGCAGTTTGTCCCTCGACTTCAAAACTGTAATAAAAACCAGTGTGGTTCTGTGTAAGAATTAGTGTCATCATTGATCTCTTGTGAGGGGTAGTAATCTTCTAGATGGGTGTCATGTCCAGTTTATCATTTTTTGTCGTGATCAGTTACAATTCTGTGGTTCCAGGGAACCAGGTGAGTGTGACAATAATAGGACCACTATACCTCATGAATGTCTATAGAAATGCATTGAGTATTGGATTCAAGGTTCTAGGTTCATTCTGCATTATCCTTTTTTTTTAATTTTTGTCTTAATTTTGTATGTTTATTATTTTGTTCTACATGGAGAGTTAGCCTGGAATCTTTCTACCTATTGGCATCATATTACTGTTATGTTTTGGTTTGATGTAAAAAAACACTCATTCATTCATTCATTCATTCATTCATTCATTCATTCATTCATTCATTCATTCAAACCTACATGATTAATAGATAATAAAGATCCATCCTACATACATGTAGATCTACCAAAAGAAGTAAGACATTTACAAAACTTCAAATACTGGTAAGTTAAATTTCTGAACTTCCTATGGTGCATTATAATATTATAATAAAAAAAATGTATGCTTGGAAAAAAATGAAATTCAAATTATTTACTTTTGCAGATTCCAAACATTCATAAATTATCTTTCTCTCTTTTTGGCCACGGTCTTCATACATTTTCATGAATTTACATACTATCCCAAATAAACATCAAATGCTTTTTATCTTTACATAGTATTAGGGCTATTTGTTTCATATCTAGAAGGGCTTTAACATGGAAGTAGCAAGTTGTTGGCGGTTAATTCACCAACATCGATGTATGTGTTTTACTTTGTTACTGACATTCCTTTCTGCTGCTGTAGGAGTAGATAGAACATCTTATATGGGTTATAATTCACACCAATGTAAGATTCTTTTCATCACAATGCTTAGAATTATGGTATATGTACCATGTATTTTTAAAGAATCTAGAAAAAATACGGTTTTCCAAGATTCTATTAATAGCACTTTGTATAAACATGTGCATGTATTACCTTCTCTCAGTCATAACATGAAGTTACATCTCAGAATAACGTCATTTAACCATGACATCCACATCATTTAGATGTTTTGGAAAATGGTATTGCATTTATACATACGGACAACACTGAGCGCCAAATCGGTAGTGATCTTACTCTAGGTTAATGTAAAAAATATGTTGTGAACAAAAACTATTCATTCAGCATTTATCTACTCATATTGCTGATAGTAAATGTGATTTCAGCTGATATTTATGAATGCTGTATAGAAAAGTCACCCAAACTTGACGTAGTCCTAAAGAGTTTCCTTTACATAGCATAACTAGAGCCATGACCTAGTTAGGTCGCATGCAGATGGTCATGGGTTCAATCCGAGGCAAGGCAGTTAGAGAGAGCATAGTTTTAGGTCTGATCAGACCGATGTCTGTATAATGTCACCGGCGGGGTACCATACCATGTATCTGTGGCATAATGCTCCAGTGTTGCAGCAATTAGAAGTTATAATTTTTGTCTCAAGCAGACAGAGGCATGATATGAAAGAAATTTATTGAAATCCATACTAAAGCACAGTCGGGGAGGGGGTGGATAGCAGGTGACTGTATGTTCATATGTGAGGTGCTGCATTTTTATTATGAAATATCAGAACTTAAAAGCAATGATGATATGAAATAACAATGTGTCACGGTGATGTCTGGTGTAGGATGTACAATAAGTGATAATTTACAGTTGTGTATGCAGGGGTTGTTGTTTCATTGTTAGAATTTGAATATTGTTATGTACACATGCAGATTGTAAACTTTTTAAAAGTTAATTTATAATTATTTTTATTTTGTCAAGTATAACATGTTCTGACATTGTGTTATGAAATTTTTATTAGTTTTATTTGTGACTTAACTATGTAATTAATAATTATTGTTTATATATCTCTGGTTTTTATTGAAGTGTGTCTGTGATAAGTAGACTGTAATGGATTAACGATGTATTGTAATTTTTAGCTCGACTATTCGGAGAATAAAGAGAGCTATTCTACTCACCCTATCGCCAGTGTCAGCATCACGTCTTGGTTAAAATTTTGCAATCAAGTCCCTATCTTGTCCTTGTTTAACTTAGGAATTCTGGGTAAAGTTTTGCATGCAAGTACCATCAAGTCCATATCTCACCAACTACTCAATGTTTTTGATTGAAAGTTTGCACAAGCCTTCCCAGTCATCAACCCTACTACAATAACTAAGTTAGATAACTCGTGCTTGAATATAATGCAAATTATTGCTCTTATTTGACTTAAAAATTCTGGTTAAAGTTTTGCGTGCAAGTACCATCAAGTCCATATCTCACCAACCACTCAATGTATTTGATTGAAACTTTACACAAGCCTTCCCAGTCATCAACCCTACTGCAGTGACTTAGTAAGATAACTGTTGCATGAATATAATAGAAATTATTGCCCTTCTTTGACTTACAATTTTTGGTGAAAGTTTTGCATGCAAGTACCGCCAAGTCCATATCACACCAACCACTCAAAGTATACAATTGAAATTTTACATATGGCTTTGTAGTCATGAAACCAACTAAATAAGTGGGATAACTCTTGCCAGATTTTTTTTGCAAATCACGGCCTTTGTTTGACTGAAATTTTATAATTTATAATTTATAGTCACTGCATGTATTGGATTGAAACTTCATACAAGGTATTGCAGTTATAACCTACTCAAATTTGTTGATTTTGCAAGTCATATAACTCTTATTTCCATAGATTTGTCATCAGTCTGAATCAAATTTGTTCTTTTGTGACAAATATTCGAATAGTCGAGTGTGCTGTCCCTCCAACAGCTCTTGTTTGTTTGATTTTCTAGTAAAGATTAAATTCTTTGACAAAGTTTGTGCATTTTGTCCTTAGTTAAGTTTTAATTGTCTCAGAAAGTTCAGGAAAGTATGTCATTATAACTGTGAATTTATATGTTAACCTGAAGAGAAATGTAGATAATGTTGCTGTGTATTTGCTTTTACTCCTGAGTTACATTATGAAAAAAATCATTATTTATCATGATTATATTTTCCTGGTCACTTATAATGCTGTTTGTCACACAGGGTCCATTCCTGTTTCCTGTTTCACCAACAATGATATACTTAATACTTAAAAACTTAAATCAAAGAAAAGTAGCCAAGTGATCATGATTTTTAGACTGGTTCAAATAAGACTGCAGCATGGTTTCATTGTTGATGATTATATAGCAAATAACCAGTCAAAATTGATTTAATTTTCAAGTATTTAAATAAAATGTTAATGAAACAGGAAACAAGAATTGACCCTGGCCCATGGTTCACCAACATATTTAGGTATTTAAATACTTAAAAATCTAAGAAAAGCGTCTTGGTGATCGAGAAGAACTGCATTTGGCATTTTCATATCATTGAAATTGGTTAAAAGATATTAAATTTAAAGTCAAAATTTAAGTTAAGTCTAAAAGTATTTAAGTTTTAAACTCAAGAAACTGTTGGTTATTCAAGACCCTGATTGATAAACTTAGCTGGATTACACTTAAGGAATGAATGTTACTTGTAGAGAGATACTTGTCACATAACACATGCAAAGCGTAAACTTTGCTTGTTGCATTCAAGCTCATATCTCATGAATATTCAACAAATTTAGTTCATATCATATATTTATATTAATAATGGATTAATACTGGATTTTAACACAATCATGTTCTGTTTTACATTGATGCAGTACAGAAACACATGTAAAGTATGTTTTGGATCCTTAAGTTTAAGTTGATGAAAGCAACAGCAAAGTTCCCGTACGCCATTTATTTTCTAGCCATTTGCTTCATTGCTTAAAAAACATTAATTACTGTTACATTTTTGGCGTTATAATCAATTGCAAATATCGAACAAAGTTGATTTTATCCAGAATTATGCGTGAAGCTTAAAATGAGATTCATGGGTATGTGTTCATTAGAAAATGAATGCCAAAACTATATATAGGTTGATATAAAAGTATTTTTTTTGATATTTTATGGAAAAAGAACTTTATTTATGAATACAAAACCAGTTCATGTAGCGAACCACGCAGTGTTCAAATTGCTATTGATTTGTTGTTTAACTTAGTTTTATTCCTTATAAATTATATTTCTCAATACCATGTTTCTGTCTATTTATTTAGATTAATTTTGTTATATTATGTTATATGATATATTATATAATGTTATGTAATATTATTTTAAAATCATTTGAACACATACGTATATAGTTACTATTAGCATACCATTGGCATTGAATATGATTTTAAAAAAAATGTAATATATAATATAAAGTGTTCAATGTTTTATTATTCGCCCACCATTGGAAGCATGCTGAAGGGTCATTACATATTACACATGTCTGTCCGTCTGTCTGAGACTAGCCATAATTGATATTTTGTGGGGAGCGGTGTAATTATAAAATGCATGTCAAGTTCGATTTTTGTCGGTGTTCGTCAAATTTTACAGAAGCTGTGCTCCATTTTGATCTATATTTTTGTATATAGTGGGGGCATCTATGTCCTGTGGACATATTACTAGTTTGTTGTTTCTTGTGTCAGGGCCGAGAGTTTTATTTCACATTGAATAAAATAAATGAAGTTACATTATACTACATTTTGTTTTTCTAACTATTTTATAGATGATTCATACTGGAATTGTTTTTTGTAAATGTCCTACATATCAAATTTGTACAAATGATGTTTTTAGGTTAAAAGTTGGTCCTATTCTGTAGGTTAGTTGAGGTGTTGGTAAAAATATAAAAAAAGCACATGAGACTTTCTAAAACGCTGATCCCTAACATTGTAAGTGACAGACACTCGGTTATCCCTAACATTCTAAGTGACCGACACTCGGTGATCTCTAACATTCTAAGTGACAGACACTTGGTGATCTCTAACATTCTGATTGACAGACATTCGGTAATCTCTAACGTTCTGATTGACAGACATTCGGTAATCTCTAACGTTCTGAGTGCCAGACACTCAGGGATTTCTAACATTCTGAGTGCAAGACACTCGGTTATCTCTTACATTCTAAGTGCAAGACACTCAGGGATCTCTAACATTCTAAGTGACAGACACTCGGTGGATCTCTAACATTCTAAGTGACAGACACTCGGTGGATCTCTAACATTCTAAGTGACAGACACTCGGTGGATCTCTAACATTCTAAGTGACAGACACTCGGGGATCTCAAACATTCTAAGTGACAGAAACTCGGTGATCTCTAACATTTTAAGTGCCAGAAACTTGGTGATCTCTAACATTCTAAGTACCAGACACTCAGTGATCTCTAACATTAACATTCTAAGTGACAGACACTCGGTGATCTCTAACATTGTCAGTGACAGACACTTGGTGATATCTAACATTCTAAGTGACAGACACTCTGGGATCTCTAACATTCTAAGTTACAGACACTCGGGGGATCTCTAACATTCTAACTGACAGACACTCATTGATCTCTAACATTCTAAGCGACACACACTCAGGGATCTCTAACATTCTAAGTGACAGACACTCGGGGATCTCTAACATTCTAACTGACAGACACTCGGTGATCTCTAAGATTCTAAGTGACAGACACTCGGGAATCTCTAAGATTCTAAGTGACAGACACTCGGTGATCTCTACTATTCTAAGTGACATAAACTCAGGGATCTCTAACATTCTAATGGCAGACACTCAGGGATCTCTAACATTCTAACTGACAGACACTCAGGGATCTCTAACATTCAAAGTGACAGACATTCGGTGATCTATAAGTGTCAGACACTCGGTGATTTCTAACATTGTAAGTGACAGACACTCGGGGATATCTAACATTCTTAGTGACAGACACTCGGTGATCTCTTACATCTAAGTGACATACACTCGGGGATCTCTAAAATTCTAAGCGCAAGACACTCGGTGATCCCTAAGATTTTAAATGCCATACACACGGTGATCTCTAACATTCTAAGCGCAAGACACTCGGTGATCCCTAAGATTTTAAATGCGATACACACGGTGATCTCTTACATTCCAAGTGACAAACACTCGGTGATCTCTAACATTTTAAGTGACAGACACTCAGGGATCTCAAACATTCTATGTGACAGACACTTGGTGATCTCTAACATTCTAATTGACAAGCACCCGGTGATTTCTAAGTGTCAGACACTGGGTGATATATTTTCAAGTGACAGACACTCGGTGATCTCTAAGATTCTAAGTGACAGACACTTGGGGATCTCTAACATTCAAAGAGCAAGACACTCAGTGATCTCTAACATTCTAAGTGACAGACACTCAGGGATGTCTAACATTCCAAGTAAAGACACTCGGTGATCTCTAAGATTCTAAGTGACAGACACTCAGTGATCTCTAACATTCTAAGTGACAGACAATGGAGGATTTCTCACATTTTAAGTGACAGACACTCAGTGATCCCTAACATTCTAAGTGTCAGACACTTGGTGATTTCTAACATTCTAAGTGACAGACACTCGGGGATCTCTAGCATTCTAAGTGACAGACATGCGGTGATCTCTAACATTCTTAGTGACAGACACTCGGTGATTTCTAACATTCTGATTGACAGACATTCGGTAATCTCTAACGTTCTGATTGACAGACATTCGGTAATCTCTAACGTTCTGATTGACAGACATTCGGTAATCTCTAACGTTCTGATTGACAGACATTTGGTAATCTCTAACGTTCTGAGTGCCAGACACTCAGGGATTTCTAATATTCTGAGTGCAAGACACTCGGTTATCTCTAACATTCTAAGTGACAGACACTCAGGGATCTCTAACATTCTAAGTGACAGACACTCGGTGGATCTCTAACATTCTAAGTGACAGGCACTCGGGGATCTCAAACATTCTAAGTGATAGAAACTCGGTGATCTCTAACATTTTAAGTGCCAGAAACTCGGTGATCTCTAACATTCTAAGTACCAGACACTCAGTGATCTCTAACACTAACATTCTAGGTGACAGACACTTGGTGATCTATAACATTCTCAGTGAAAGACACTTGGTGATATCTAACATTCTAAGTGACAGACACTCTGGGATCTCTAACATTCTAAGTTACAGACACTCGGGGGATCTCTAACATTCTAACTGACAGACACTCAGTGATCTCTAACATTCTAAGCGACACACACTCGGGGATCTCTAACATTCTAAGCGCCTGACACTCGGTGATCCCTAACATTCTAAGTGCCAGACACTGGGGGATCTCTAACATTCTAAGTGACAGACACTCGGTGAATTCTAACATTTTAAGTGACAGGCACTCGGGGAACTCTAACATTCTGAATGACAGACACTCGGAGATCTGTAACATGCTAACTGACAGATACTCGGGAATCTCTTACATTCTAAGTGACAGGCACTCGGTGATTTCTTAGTGACAAGCACTTGGTGATCTCTCAGATTCTAAGTGACAGACACTCGGTGATCTTCAGATTCTAAGTGACAGACACTCGGTGATCTCTAACATTCTAAGTGACAGGCACTCGAGGATCTGTAACATATCGTGACACTGACACTCGGGGATCTCAAACATTCTAAGTGACAGGCACTCGATGATATGTACGTGACAGGCACTCGGTGATTTCTAACATTTTAAGTGACAGACACTCGGGGATCCCTAACCATCTAAGTGACAGACACTCTGAGATCCGTAACATTCTAACTGACAGACACTCGGGAATCTCTTACATTCTAAGTGACAGACACTCAGTGATTTCTAAGTGACAAGCACTCGGTGATCTCTCAGATTCTAAGTGACAGACACTCGGTGATCTCTAACATTCTAAGTGACAGGCACTCGAGGATCTCTAACATTCTTCGTGACAGACACTCGGGGATCTCAAACATTCTAAGTGACAGGCACTCGGTGATTTGTATGTGACAGGCACTCGGTGATCTCTAACATTATAAGTGACAGACACTCGGGGATCTCTTTCCAAATGACATACACTCAGTGATCTCTAAGATTCTAAGTGACAGACACTCGGTGTTCTCTAACATTATAAGTGACAGACACTCTGTGATCTCTAATATTTTAAATGACAGACACTGGGGGATCTCTTTCCAAGTGACAGACACTCGGGAATCCTTAAGATTCTAAGTGACAGACACTCGGTGATCTCTAACATTCTAATTGACAGACACTCTGTGATATCTAACATTCTAAATGACAGACACTCGGGGATCTCTTTCCAGGTGACAGTCACTCGATGATATCTAACATTCTAAGTGACAGACACTCGGGAATCTCTAAGATTCTAAGTGACAGACACTCGGGGATCTCTAAGATTCTAAGTGACAGACATTCGGCGATCCCTAACATTCTAAGTGCCAGGCACTCTGTGATCTGTAAGATTCTTAGTGACAGACACTCGATGATCCCTAACATTCTAAGTGACAGACACTCAGTGATCTTTTAGATTCTAAGTGACAGGCAATCTGAGATCTCTAACATTAAAAGTGACAAACACTCGGTGATCTCTAACATTATAAGTGAAGACACTCGAGTATCTCTAACATTCCAAGCCACAGACACTCATGGATCACTAAGATTCTAAGTGACAGACACTTGGGGATCTCTAAGATTCCAAGTGACAGACACTCGGGGATCTCTAAGATTCTAAGTGACAGACACTCGGTGATCTCTAAGATTTTAAGTGACTGACACTCGGTGATATCTAACATTCTAAGTGACAGACACACGATGTTCCCTAATATTCTAAGTGACAGACAATTGGTGATCTCTTAGATTCTAAATGACAGACACTCGGTGATCCCTAACATTCCAAGTGACAGACATTCGGTGATCTCTAATATTCCAAATTACAGGTACTCAGTGATCCCTAACATTCTAAGTGACAGACACTCGGTGATCCTTAACATTCCAAGTGACAGACTCTTGGGGATCTCTAACATTCTAAGTTACAGGCACACGGTGATCCCTAACATTCTAAGTGACAGACACTCTGTAATCTTTAAGATTCTAAGTGACAGACACTCGGTGATCACTAACATTTTAAGTGACAGGCACTCGATAATCCTTAACATTCTTAGTGACAGACACTCGGTGTTCTGTTATATTCTAAGTGACAGACACTCGGTGATCCCTAACATTCCAAGTGACAGACACTCGGTAATCTCTAAGATTCTAAGTGACAGACACTCGGGGATCTCAAACATTCTAAGTGACAGGCACTCGATGATATGTACGTGACAGGCACTCGGTGATTTCTAACATTTTAAGTGACAGACACTCGGGGATCCCTAACCATCTAAGTGACAGACACTCTGAGATCCGTAACATTCTAACTGACAGACACTCGGGAATCTCTTACATTCTAAGTGACAGACACTCAGTGATTTCTTAGTGACAAGCACTCGGTGATCTCTCAGATTCTAAGTGACAGACACTCGGTGATCTCTAACATTCTAAGTGACAGGCAGTCGAGGATCTCTAACATTCTTCGTGACAGACACTCAGGGATCTCAAACATTCTAAGTGACAGGCACTCGGTGATTTGTACGTGACAGGCACTCGGTGGTCTCTAACATTCTAAGTGACAGACACTCGGGGATCTCTTTCCAAATGACATACACTCAGTGATCTCTAAGATTCTAAGTGACAGACACTCGGTGTTCTCTAACATTATAAGTGACAGACACTCTGTGATCTCTAATATTTTAAATGACAGACACTGGGGGATCTCTTTCCAAGTGACAGACACTCGGGAATCCTAAAGATTCTAAGTGACAGACACTCGGTGATCTCTAACATTCTAATTGACAGACACTCTGTGATATCTAACATTCTAAATGACAGACACTCAGGGATCTCTTTCCAGGTGACAGTCACTCGATGATATCTAACATTCTAAGTGACAGACACTCGGGAATCTCTAAGATTCTAAGTGACAGACACTCGATGATCTGTAACATTCTAAGTGACAGACACTCGGGGATCTCTAAGATTCTAAGTGACAGACATTCGGCGATCCCTAACATTCTAAGTGCCAGGCACTCGGTGATCTCTAAGATTCTAAGTGACAGACACTCGATGATCCCTAACATTCTAAGTGACAGACACTCAGTGATCTTTAAGATTCTAAGTGACAGGCAATCTGTGATCTCTAACATTAAAAGTGACAAACACTCGGTGATCTCTAACATTATAAGTGAAGACACTCGAGTATCTCTAACATTCCAAGCCACAGACACTCGTGGATCACTAAGATTCTAAGTGACAGACACTTGGGGATCTCTAAGATTCCAAGTGACAGACACTCGGGGATCTCTAAGATTCTAAGTGACAGACACTCGGTGATCTCTAAGATTCTAAGTGACAGACACTCGGTGATATCTAACATTCTAAGTGACAGACACTTGGTGATCTCTTAGATTCTAAATGACAGACACTCGGTGATCCCTAACATTCCAAGTGACAGACATTCGGTGATCTCTAATATTCCAAATTACAGGTACTCAGTGATCCCTAACATTCTAAGTGACAGACACTCGGTGATCCTTAACATTCCAAGTGACAGACTCTTGGGGATCTCTAACATTCTAAGTTACAGACACTCGGTGATCCCTAACATTCTAAGTGACAGACACTCTGTAATCTTTAAGATTCTAAGTGACAGACACTCGGTGATCACTAACATTTTAAGTGACAGGCACTCGATGATCCTTAACATTCTTAGTGACAGACACTCGGTGTTCTGTTATATTCTAAGTGACAGACACTCGGTGATCCCTAACATTCCAAGTGACAGACACTCGGTAATTTCTAAGATTCTAAGTGACAGACACTCGGTGATCTCTAACATTTTAAGTGACAGACATTCGATGATCCCTTACATTCTTAGTGACAGACACTCGGTGTTTTCTAACATTCCAAGTGACAGGCATTCGGTGATCTCTTACATTTTAAATGACAGACACTCGGTGATCTCTAACATTCTAAGTGCCAGACACTGGGGGATCTCTAACATTCCAAGTAACAGACACTCGGGGATCTTAAGACTCTAAGTGACAGACACTCGGTGATCAATAACATTCCAAGTGATAGGCCATCGGGGATCTCTAACATTCTAAGTGACAGACTCTTGGGGATCTCTAACATTCTAAGTGACAGATACTCGGTAATCTCTAACATTCTGAGTGACAGACACTCGGTGATCTGTAATATTCCAAGTGACAGGCGCTCGAGGATCTTTAACATTTTAAGTGATGGGCACTTGGTGATTTCTAACATTCCAAGTGACAGACACTCATGATCTCTAACATTCCAAGTGACAAACACTCGGGGATCTCAAAACTTCAAAGTGACAGACACTCGGAGATCGCTAACATTCCAAGTGACAGACACTCGGTGATAGCTAACATTCCAAGTGACAGACACTCGGTGATCTCTAACATTTTAAGTGACAGACACTCGGTGATCTTTAACATTCTAGGTGACAGATACTGAGGGATAGCTTTATCTGTCATCACAAGTCGCTGGTGTTGTTGCTCTCAATCACACCTTGGTTTCTGTTCGATAACTTTGTTTCTTTTTAGATATATTTCATATTTTGATAAAAGTGTAATGAAAGGTTTATAATGCTGAATGGAAGCTTGGTCTTTGAGTAGATTTAGGTCACGGTCAATGTCATTGTTACTAAAAATAAAAAATGCTTCTGTTCAATAATTATTGTTTCCCTCAATATATTTCAAGGTGTTTTACGGCACGTCGATACAGAAGTAGGTCATTTTGTAAAATGTAAACATTTTCATGGGAAAAGACCTTGTATAAGATCGTATTTGTATGTTTCGTTACACAAATTGCGACGAGACACTGCTTCTGATTCAGAATGCATGTCGCATGGACCACCGACAACGGCTGTAGGGTGTCTGAGTAGGTATCAGTCTCATTAAAATCAACTTTAAGCTTCCATACTACTTTGCATAAAGTTGATCTGATTTAACAGTTTTTACTGAAAATTATTCGGTCTACCGATATATTGGAGATATAATAGCAAGCATGGGCCCCTTGTCCTCTGTTAATGTGTTGGCTGCTCTTGATAGAGGTTGCGAGTTCGATCTCCAATTCGATCCGATAGCCTCTCAAAAACAACACTCGGCGCTGTTTCTGCCCAGGAAACAAACTTAAGAGCGATTCATAAAAGCTTTATGCTTCACAATTGAGCTAAAATAAATTAATACAAAAAGGCATGAGTGTTACTGTTGTAATGCTTCTATTGTGCATAAAAATGTATTAATATTTATTTTGCTTGTTTTTTATTTTATTTTCCATTATTTCCTCCCATAAGAAGACTATAAAACATTTATTTTATAATAAGTATTCATTAATGAAGCCTGCAGTTGTATCATATAGGTATATTCGACAATTAATTGTTCTATGCACTGCTAATTGTGATTATAATTTGATATGGCATTCATTAATTGATTAATTACAGAGGCAATATATTCAGTATTGATAGATGATGACTTTGCACCCAAGTTTTGTTCCAATTCTTTATATTGTTATCATTATAGTGCACTATAAACACTGCAACATTATAATAAATAAACAATAAACTACACACTATCCAAATCGGTTCAGAAATTCAATTATCGGTATTCAGGTATAATTGTTAAACATTCGCTGTAGAAACATATCGTACACCTACTATTGAACATAGGCAGGGAGGGGCGTAGCTAGCATAAACTTTATGTGAATGCCCAAATTAGTGGTGTCCAGGGGCGTGCCCCCACCCCCGGAAAATTGTATGTGTATATAATGGCTTTGGTGCACTTTGACGTATTTGAGACATTCACATCTTGACCCTAATCTATTTTTTTAATTTGTTAAAAAAATCCCTCTGAAAATTATCTGGAGGCCCGGGTCTTTGA
>CM055895.1:36213110-36230610 GCA_029582155.1 Panopea generosa | reverse complement strand
GCCGTCATCACTAATGCCATTATTCTTAGATCATTCAATAACTGAACGCCAGACCCATCGTTTACATTCAAGTTAGCAGTAACTTTTTTTCTGTTAGCAATCTATATAAAATGTGGAAGTACAGTTGATGTAGTACGGAATGTTTTATGGCGGACAGAGGCCATGATAATGATTTACCTCAGCGTATGTCTGCATAAAAATTATACTAACTATTAGATATATGGTAATGGAGTTGATGTTCCGTCTTAAAACGTACCGCTGTAATGGATTAAGTAGACATAAATAATGATTTTCTGATGAAATAATGTCTTTGATAAATCTATGTTTATTGGTGTGCCATTGCAGAGAGTACGTGCAGTGTATTGAATAAGTTGCGACTGGTTCGGTGTGTGTTGTATCAGACCGCGATCAGTAGGATAGCATAAATGTATCTAGAAGCATAGGCCTTAGATGTAGTCTATTAAAAGGGCGTATGTATAAGGGTGTTGCCTTTTTCAATTTCTCTTACAAAAGGGCATAATAAAGTATTTTAGTCGCGGTCTGTACTTCTGTCGGCTTGTATTGCACTGTTACTTACTTGTAACGACCCAAATCCTTATAAAGTCAGTCTCAAATATATTCAGAACAGATGAAGATCATTCAATATACACAAATCCGCCTAAGTCTTGAAAAATAAAAATAAAATTAATTCAAGCGACACTGACACGTATTCTATAATGCTTATAAATGGAAACCTCTAAGAAATTTGGAAATGTATGGGCAGTTAGAAATTAGTTTGATATTCATTTTTCATCTTTTACATCGGGAAAAAACACGATAAGTGTCTTAAAAAAATAAGATTATGTTAAAATAGATAAAAGGCATCTCATTACCATTAATATATAAAAATCCAAATGGTTTGGTTAGTCAAATCCACCAAAACGTGACATAATCGATATTTTAATTGGGGTGGTTAGCTTGAAACGAAATCCCCCAAAATACTGCTTGGCGACCTTCACATCGTCATTTGGACTCTTTTTAAAATGCGTCAAGTGTTATTACGTGTAAACCTGTATATAAAACGGATCATACGGATCATATTGAAATCAAAATTTAATTACGTGACTCATTTAATACGTCACAAAATATGTTGCTTTTAAGCGGGACATTTATTTTAGTTTAACATAGGCGCGTAGCCCAAGTTAGAAAACACCTTTTCAATAAATTATTTTGGCATGTTTCAATATATATTCTTGTGGCAATATGTGGTCAGTGAATATTTAAGGAGTTTTATAGGCATGATATGTTGGAAAAATATGTTTTAGCCAATTTTAAAACTTTGAAAAATCATCCTGATATATTCACTTTTACTAACTCAGTCTTACCGCAAGGTGCTCGTTCTTTCAAGAAGTATAACAGTGTAGACGTATAACGTAAAACCCCGTACACACACCGTCTTGATAATAGTCACATATATAGTTACCCTAAACTTTTCTTAGTTTAAAACAAATTAAACGTGGCTAGACAGTGCAGTGGATAGAATGTTGGTAGATCACGGGTTCGATCCCTGACTCGAATAACCACAAGTATAGGCAATATCTGGTGTAGTACGTGACAGAACTGGCAATGATTAACAATCGATTTCTGTTCATTTTGACTCAGTGCGTCACATTTGGCCGCATGTGGAAAATGCACTGTCGCTTCATACTAAATAATTGAATTCCCTCAAATGGAAAGCTTAAAATTGAGTATTCGTTCTCTGCGCAAACCTCACTTTATACGATTACGTTATGACTCTTATGATTTGAAATTAAATTGTGACCACGTGGAGATAATTGCCTTTATCTCCTTTTCTTTTCTTTCATCGCACAACGCGGTTCAGTGATAAAGGAAACTGCTATATTCTATATAGTCAAACGACACCAGTAACATGCATTCACATAAAATCATATATTTTTGTGCTGAGTTAACTGTTATTATTATTTAACGCTATATTAGGCACATTACTATTATATCGCCGCTATTTTTTCCATCTATGTAGATATATCAACGATTGGGCGCCTCGAAATCCGAATCTTTTCTAATTAATTTCTGCCAGATATGACAGGTTTATTGGATCTTCCTACTTTTACTAATATATAATACAAATAATTGTTCTCGTTATTAATCCAAACCGTTTATGGGTCATCCCTCATTTGCTTAAAATAGTTGAATTCAACGCTCCTGAATACCCATAGCCAGACTGGGACATAAATCATAAAGGCTAATGATTGCTTTAATAGGCAGATATTTGATCGTACTATTTTATATTTAGGTGAAGAAAAAACACAACGGAACTCGTCTGGCATTGCAGTGTTAATAAATTAATACGCTTTGTACAGTTTGATAGAGGTGTTTATGGTGACATAGTTGAATCCTCTTATACTTAATTATCTACTTTGAATATTGAATGTGGCCGGCACGCCGCGGGTAGTAACAGATATTCAACTGGGTGACAAATACAGACAAATATTAGACAAGTCTTTGTCACCATAAACGCTTTGACGACTCAATATACACATCTAGATCAAAAAGTCATTATCGTTCGAATGCTTGTCATTTTAGAACTTTGACAAAGAAAACTTTTTTCCGTGTTTACTGTTGTTTAGTCCATGTTTGCCATCCCCGCCTTTCTTTCTAAGCCGCGTAACTCCTTTACTTTTAAATTGTCAGTTAGAAGGATAGTTCTTATATTTAGATCAAAGAAAGCGAAGCACTTGTCAATCACGTGGTTTTCGTTATTAACGCGTTGACGGATGGCGATCCTTTCTGGAGACCGCGATGTTTAAAGAAGGCTTCAAATTCATTTACAAATACTTCTGTTATAGAAGTGTTTGAATTAAAATCATTTCAATCATCATCTTACATTTAGAGTACAACAAGTGCGGTGTAAAGAATTTGCCTTTTCACTTACTCTACTAGGCAGGTAACTCACTAATATAAAATGCGTTTGTTTTAATTTCATGTCAGTTTTTAACGAGGTGTGATTTTTCGAAATAAAGCAATTAAATGCACAGCGCACGAGTGTAGGAAAACGTATTGAGTATAGAGCAATCAACCCCTTTTTGTTCAAAACAGTCCGCTGGGACTATTTTACCAGGCTATCTCATCTCGCATGTTGCAGTTTGTACAAAAATAGAACATAAAAAAGTATGTTCTTAACTTAAAGCAGTAACGACTGCGTGTTTCTTTCATTTGTCTTTTCTTTTCTTTTTTTGGTGAGGTGGGGAAGTGTGGGGAGGTTGGGATGGGATTACGAGGTTCTCAGTTTGGTTTAAAATATAATGACTTGATTTTTTATATAATGTTATTGAATGCAGTTTAAATTATCAAAACTGTTCTTTACAAACACTTAGTTAGAGGGCACACCAAAGCCTGGTCACCAGATACAATGACTTCGATCTTCCTGGTAGAGTGTCTGATTGGCGTGTAGTACATGTAGGTTGTGGGTTCCTTTCTCTACTTATAATGTTTTCTTTCTTTGTTCTCATTGCGGTACAGTATAGTGCATTGTAGCTTAATGAGGGAACGCATATATAATTATAACGTAAAACTGGGCATAGTAGAATAGCACAACATGGCACGATACAGCACAGCGCAGCATAGCACAGCACAGATATATGCACAAAACACTAGTATCACTGCGCAACGCTAAATTACACAACAGAACAGTTACAATACAGCAACACAGCATAGAGATCGACGTTTTAGCCCATCTGAACTATTTCTGTTAGCGGATTGTCCGTTGTATTCCGACGTTCGTTGTCGTCCGTTATCATTTTCTGGGATTTGTTTTCAAAATTAAAAAAAAATACTTCTACGAAAATGCAAGGCTTGTAGCGTTTCTATTATGCATGTAGTATCGTCTGACGATTTTATCTAAGGTTTCAACACTGGCAGTCAATTTCAATATTGGCCCAGCCCTGGGGACTTTTTATTTTATCATAGGACAATTTCATTTTAAAATTCTTCTTCAGAAGAGCCGATCAGTCACATGTATATATATTTGGTTTAAATGATATGAATCAGGAATTCCAGCTTGTTCAAATAAAGGAGCAAGGGTTTATAGGGTCTCAGTAGGGGAACTTTGCTTTTAACATAGGAATACTAAAACAGAAAATTATGCTTTGTTTATTTTTTCTAATTTATTTTATATATTATTTTAATCATCTTGAGGTCCGTAACATTGTTTAGGCCCAATAGTTGAGGCTGGGTCATTTAAACAGGATTTAATACCATAAAGGGCCGACAAGGGCCCTAAATAGGATACAAGCGTGAACTTTCAAGCGCTTCTGTTTTCCTTCAAACTAATTTGTAATCAAACGAGAAGTCAGTACCATCTTTGGTATTCTTATTTTATAGTATATCTGTTGCAACTGTAAAACAAAATAAAACGTTTTATATCCTTAATAAAACGACGAATTTGAGTTTGCCTACTTAGTTAAAAATACAATATAAGTTTGTGAAGCATATATACATAACGAGCAAGTGTTAATGGAACGCAATCCGTGCGCTGGTTGTTCACTGCTCCCTTTTCCTTTAATGAAACTCTAATTTTACGTCAATTTACCATAAAAATGGATTTGACGAAAAAAACAGACCCGTCTATCCGCTAGTAAATTGTCTGGTTCACAAGCATATTTCACAGAAAAGGCAATATAAAAGAGGCATTAATTTTATAGAAACGGGTTGCAATATTTGTACCTCGTTTATTCCTATAGGTTTACCGCCGCGCTGACTAATTGGTGAAAGCGAAACCCTTCTTTATGGGAGGTATTAGCATTTTATTGCGGATTTCTATCCTGCGTAAGAAGCTAAATGTCCATTATCAAGCTTTCGTGGAGGGGTGATAAACATCAATACAAACGTATTGTCAGTGCCGTCTGACAGACGGGATTAATATATGAGCTCGTATAGATGTCTTCTGCTGCTCATCAACATGTGCGATGTGGTGTTAGCTGTTGCATGTTTTACATCTTCTCTGCCAAGAAAGCTGATTATATGGAGGATATATTTCGTTTTATAGAAACAATAGACACGCTGGGGGCGTAAGTTCCCCAAATCTTATGATATGTTATTGTTCTTAGGATGCCGATGGCGGATACTGACGTTTTATTGCTGGCGACGTGATATCGATATGCGTATATAGAAATTAAATCTTGGATACAGTAAAAAATGGAAATCATGTCAGACAAAGCTGTTAGACGTTTTGGATTCCATCAATATCTTTTCGTATACGTTATCTGAGGAAATTGTAATGTTTCACTAGAAGATAAAATTGTATTCTATCCTATCTACCGAATCAGGCATGTTTAACACAAATGAAAAAGCCGGATGCAAGAGATGCTTGTCTCATCATTCATAGCTATTTAACACTTACAAATATATGACGTCATTCAACTTTTCCTGAAGCAACTGACCATTCAACGTGCTGCTCAAATCTCATTGCTGATGACGGACCTGAGCGGGATAGCCGTTCTATAGTCTAAAAATGATGATACCCTAGTCTGTAAATTTCTAAATTATTAAATGATTTAATAACTCTTGCATCTTATATTCATACCTGTACATTACGTTCATCATCTAATGTACAGCAATATTCTCCTCAGCCAGATGTTTCGTCATACGTTTGCTTAATCGGGATCAGGCGGGTGTAGCTCTTTTCCACCGAATATAAAACAGTTTAACGCTTTGAATTGCAATGCTTTGAAAAATTCTTAAAATTTTAATAACATCGTGCAGCTCTCATTAATATCTATATGTATGTATGTATATATATATATATATATTTGTCTATCTTTTATAAGTATTCAATTGATGTTGTGTCTCCAAATTATGAAATATGTTGTATGTTGAGGGCAACATGGAAAAGTGAATGTATTCAAATGAAATCGCTCGTTAATAATAGTATTTATTATCATTATAATTATTTACTCACTTGATTCCTGTGTGTGTCCATCCGTCCGTCCGTCCGTCGTCTGTCGCCCTTCGTTAACGTTTGCTTCAAACGACTTCAAATGAGCTAATGAGCTTCGGTCCATGGGGGCCAAGTAAGGAAACTTTGATATTATAGGTTATTCTCATTATGCTTAGACCTTGAAAAATTTGCTAAGACAGGAAACGATACTTTATACGCACTTTGCTTGTTATTCAAAGTTGGAACATATAGTATAAGTATTATAAGGGTGTGAGTTAGCAATGTCACAGAAGCAATGCCAATATTTATATATTCATTCAATGTCTATCTTACCTCCCGCAATTCCAAAAGTTAGAATATTGATGTCAAAATCAAAGTAAGATATAACACAATAATTCTGTTTTTGCGATTCTTGTGTTACCTTACGCAATTTGCTAGTAAGCAATAATAACGTTTTAACGCCTTGCAGTTCCCCTTTAACATATACTCTATGACCACATCTTCTTTTCGTTTTAAAAACGTTTGTGTGGAAGACTTTTCTAAATTTTACTATGAATGCTTAACGCCATGGGCTCTAAATTTATTTAGATTTGTTTAAGAAATAAATATCATGATAAAAATAACTTCCACGTATTGGTTGTCTTATGTTAAACACATGTTATCTGACTATGGCTTTGGATATATTTGGGAAGCTCCCTCAATGACTGTCATTAATAGTTTTATTCATTTATTTAAACAAAGAGTTATTGACAGTTTCCTACAAAATTGGTATTCAAATAGTGGTGTGCTAGGATTATATAATAGTGTTAAAACTTCTTTTGCCTACGAACAATATTTAGATATGTTACCATGTGATTTGAGAACATATATTTGTAAAATTCGATTATAGTCACATTCAGAAAGAATACAAACAGGACGCGTTATGCGAGAAATAGAACTCCTAGAAATGAACGCTTCTGTCTATATTGTAATTCGCAGGATTTAGAAGATGAATTTCATTTTATTTTGATATGTCCCTGCTATTTAGATATAAGACAACAATATATAGGCAACTACTTTTTTCAGAGACCTAGTATGTTTCGATTCATAGAATTATTACAGTCAGATAATAGAAATTCTCTTTTTAACCTAGCAAAATATATAAAATGTGCTTTATCTATTAGATTGTCTTTGACACATAGTTGAATGTTGTCATCCTCATTTAATTTCAGCACTCGAAAACTGCTATATGAAAGTATATGTATATGTATATATATATGTGTGTGTGTGTTTCCACGTGACATGATCTAAATATATTTGTTAACAAATGTAAAGTTATGACGATGTACTATGTATAAGTCAAATAAAATATATGTTCTGTTTTGTTCTGTTCTTAATCGAATTGTTCCGATGATATAGTGACATAGGCGTAGGGGGGGGGGGGGGGGGGGGGGGGGGGGTCAAATATTCAACAATATACATATTCACATATTCAACAATATACATATTCAGCATATACTTTGGTACCTGGAAGTACATTCTCATACACTCTCTCCTTAGGTTGGCCCCCAATAATTAAAACGCTCCTGCGCCAATGGGTGCTAACATTACGTGATTAACACGCATTTGTTACTTATGTACGGTAACATTGTACAAATTGTTCACCACCACGTGTTTTTAAACAGGCAACGCCGCACGTGTGTCATTGCTGGATACTCCCTTTTATAATTTAAAACTAGTTCCGTCGGTAGGACTATTTTTTGTGCGGATGCTGTTTATCCAGTTGCCGATATATTAGTACGCGGCATGACCACCCATATCGCGCGACAAGAGCCCGGATAATTGTCATGTTTAACCAAGGTTTACAGCGTTATTCCCGTTAACAATCCTACTGTCAATCAAAAATCTTTCCGAACATTGTCCTGTATTTATTTACTCTCTTACATTAATCCCTAAATATTATCTTAACTGATAGATCGCGCAGTCTCTAGCCTAAAGCCCCTGATTTTACCATTTCTAATGATTTTCATCTCGCGCTCTTGTCCATAATGATTAACGACACAAGACGATTTCTAATAGGAAACACCGTTGTAGATTAGTTGGAATGCCTTTGAAGTGGTCGTTTAATTGTCGAATCTGTCAAGCGGCTGTCGATACGGATTACTCGTTGTCAATATTAATACGCGTTTTATTGCCTTATTTCCTCGGTATCAGATGGTATGATTGACGGATACAAAATGCCCATGGCGTCCAAAATCCACGAACTGCGGGATTGCCAAGATGTGTGGCCAGTTGACACATCATAAAATGATACAGATATTTACAGCACTTTCAAACTCATTTATTATTAAATTAATTGTTTGGTTTTTTTGGGGTTTTTTTCTTAATTTATGATAAGGTGTGGTCAGTTGATATTTTGCTCCTGACACCGACATGAGTATTTAAAATAAATATAAAAACATATTTATAGGGACAAACGTTTACAGGATTCGTATCCGACTAACTAGAAAACACCTTTAGTATTGCATAATGTTGCAACAACCTTCACTAAACATATCAACTTGAGATTTTTCTCAATTCAAATTTTTGAAATATACATTGATCATTGTGTCTGTTATCCCCTACTTATTGTGCCTGTTATCCCCTACATACTGTGCCTGTTATCCCTTACTTATTGTGCCTGTTATCCCCTACTTATTGTGCCTGTTATCCCTTACTTATTGTGTCTGTTATCTCCTACTTATTGTGCCTGTTATACCCTACTTATTGTGCCTGTTATCCCGTACTTATTGTGCCTGTTATCCCCTACTTATTGTGCCTGTTATCCCGTACTTATTGTGTCTGTTATCTGTTACTTATTGTGCCTGTTATCCCGTACTTATTGTGCCTGTTATCCCCTACTTATTGTGACTGTTATCCCGTACTTATTGTGTCTGTTATCCCGTACTTATTGTGTCTGCTATCCTCTACTTATTGTGCATGTTATCCCATACTTATTGTGCATGTTATCCCTACTTATTGTGCCTGTTATCCCCTACTTATTGTGCCTGTTATCCCATACTTACTGTGTCGGTTATCCCCTACTTACTGTGCCTGTTATCCCCTACTTACTGTGCCTGTTATCCCCTACTTACTGTGTCTGTTATCCCACTACTTACTGTGCCTGTTATCCCTTACTTATTGTGCCTGTTATCCCGTACTTATTGTGCCTGTTATCCCCTACTTATTGTGCCTGTTATCCCATACTTATTGTGCCTGTTATCTCTTACTTACTGTGTCTGTTATACTCTACTTATTGTGCCTGTTATCCCCTACTTATTGTGCCTGTTATCCCCTACTTATTGTGCCTGTTATTCCCTACTTACTGTGCCTGTTATCCCCTACATACTGTGCCTGTTATCCCCTACTTATTGTGCCTGTTATCTCGTACTTATTTTGCCTGTTATCCCCTACATGTTGTGCCTGTTATCTCCTACTTACTGTGCCTGTTATCCCGTACTTATTGTGCCTGTTATCCCCTACTTATTGTGCCTGTTATCCCTTACTTATTGTGCCTGTTATCCCGTACTTATTGTGCCTGTTATCTCTTACTTATTGTGCCTGTTATCCCTTACTTATTGTGCCTGTTATCCCTTACTTATTGTGCCTGTTATCCCTTACTTATTGTGCCTGTTATTCCGTACTTATTGTGCCTGTTATCCCTTACTTATTGTGCCTGTTATCCCTTACTTATTGTGCCTGTTATCCCATACTTATTGTGCCTGTTATACCTTACTTATTGTGCCTGTTATCCCTTACTTATTGTGCCTGTTATCCCCTACTTATTGTGCCTGTTATCCCGTACTTATTGTGCCTGATATCCTCAACTTATGAGTAAACACTTGTCAAGACTTCAATTCCGTGTGGTCATTTAATGTAAAATGAGTTTATGTAATCGTTTAGAGAAATTGAGAAAACAGAGTTGACTGAGGAAACTCTCAGCTTGAGATGTGTTTAGTGAAACCGACCAGGGCTCGCACGCAACTGCAAATAATACAGTGGAAGAAATCATTCAGTCGGTCCTATTTAAATTGAATTACGAATCTGCGCACTTTAAAATTTAATTGTAAATGAAAATGACATAGCCACGCATCGCAGAATATTTATATCGATTACTGATTCCAAATTACTTGTATAATAATCGGTTGTTTATTGACAATTTGCTTATAATCCTTCAACCAGTTAGTGAAATAATTTTAATTAAGAATCTGCAGTCACACTTTGAAATGAAAACGTCATAGCCACGAATCTCAGAATCATTTAACAACATGGGTTAGGATTTAGCGGATACACGAATGTATGACACGTTTTACGCACATACTCATGCAGCTTATGTAGAAAATGATGGTCACGCTATAAAAAAATCAGTGATTCTATGGATATTTTACTGAACAAAATCATGGTTCTGTTCTGCGTGGTAAGAAGAATCGGAAACAGGTTGCGGCCAAACGTTATTGCACAGGTTCAAGTCCCGCTCGGTTCAAAAACTGCATGTGAGAATGTTTTCCAGTTACTTGCGGAAGGACGGTGTTTCTTCTCAGATTCATTCTGATGTATTCCTCAACAATAAAACTGGATATGCCATACGTAACCTGAAATGTATTGAAATTGACGTAAAACCTCATTTTGAAAAATACACAGTTATACTACGTCTGCGATGCACCAAAGAATTAGAGAGAATCGTCTACAGCTCCTTAGTTGCACCCATGAATATTCAACGGCAAACCGCTAGTTTTTATACGCTTTTTAGTATTGTTTCTTTCAGTTCTTATTTTCAGTTGTCTGCCCCATGAGAGATCATTAAAGTTGCTTTGATAACATCACGATACTGGCTGATACCAAAGATAACATATCGAAAGATATTGCAAGATTATCATATTGTATCTCCATTTGACATGGTCCATGTCCATTTGTATGTGTCAGCGAGTTGTATCTTGATAATAAGTTAGTAGAATAGATATTTTTTCTGTTCTCTCTAAAATAAGACATAAAAAGGTCGCCAACAAGAAAAATACATTGCTCATGTGTCGAAGAGTTTTTAAATAAAATTATATTTCACTTCCTACTCACGTACGTAATTATGCGTTTACAAACTTACATATATGTTTGCAAAAAAATCACAAACATCGTTCAATAAGTATCGTCCTTATCTAAAGTTATGATTGTTTATGTATCTGACAGATCGACGTTAGTTTGATATTCGTGTTTCGTTTTTGATATTCAACATGGAACTAACCCTTACCCTGACCTCTCACTCTCCAATAGCGAAGGGTTATAACACTTAAACCTCCAACTACGATACCGAAAGACGAAATCGAATATCAAACTAATTTTTAACTACTCGCCGGGCCCGATTAGCTCAGTTGGTTACGCGTCTGACTATCGAGCCAGGGGTCGTGAGTTCGAACCCCCTCTCGATAACAATGTTCGTGATGGTTGATATAAGACATTGTGTCTCATTAGCATTCGTCTCTCGCCGCTATTTAAAGACGGGGAAGTTATCAGTTTCTTGCCGAGATAGGGTGTGCTCGAGTACTGGTTAACCTTCCAGGATCCAAGGAAACAGTGGTTATGTTAATTGATCATCTGTTAGCCCTCGATGGCATAAAATGACGCTAAATATTCAATCAATTCAATCTAACTGCTCATAAATTTCCAGATTTCTGAGACATTTTCATTTATAAGCATTATAGAACACGTGTCAGTGTCACTTTAATTAATTCAATTTTATTTTTCAAGACTTCAGACTGAAGGATCTGTGTCTTCTGTGATTATATTCGAGACTGATGTTATAAGGTTATACAAAATACTGGTATTTTACGAATGAAATTTAAAGCTTATACGAACCTCTTTTGAGTTTGCTTCCTGGGTAGTACAAATACTGAGTGTATGCGTCTTTTTGTTTTTTAGAGGCACCTGGTCTGGCTTGGGATCGAACCTGCAACCTCTAACTTGAGTGGCCAACTCTCTATACACATGCACTGCCGCCCCACTTATGTGATTTTACACCAGTATGTACGATACCTTTTTGTGTGACAAAAAAACAAACGAAACAGAAACCAATGGAAATAGTATGAGGGTAATACAAGTAATGGATGTTTGATCTTTATAAATTCTATAAAAACTTGAAGCCACTTCATTAATCAGACCGGCATGTTCCCGGCAATTCCGCTAAATCCATTACTTGTGACTGCGTTGACAATATTTGCGGGTTATAACTTGTAGACTGGATCCATCTTTGTCACGTGGACCGTTAATCAACATTGACTGGTCCTAGGGCCTATCAGTCAATATGTCAATTTCCCCCAGCATCTTTCACACCAAACGTCAAAAGGATGCAGTCCAATTTCCAGTCCGGTATAATTTATCGCCGCGTGTAAATATAGGAAGAGACAGTAGAGCGGCTTTTTAGGCCTCCGAACGACAAATCAAAGGTCTTTGAAGATGGATTAGTTCCCACTCTGTCATTGATACATGACTAAAACAACAGTAAATTGCAAGAGCTATGTCGGCTTAGATTTAATGGCTGATATTGAGAAGTTATTGAAGAAAATAATACAAATCAAACCAGATAGGCAAATAAATGCGGAAAGTTAATGACAGTTGATGACAAACGCTAATAGGGGTTACCTTTGATAATCAGCGGTCGCGGAATGAAGTATCGCTGGGTTTACAAGGTCTTGGGAAAGTAAACATGTACTGTTGTAATAGAAATGAAACGACACTGTTCCGTGATTTGATCATGACGGACAGTAATGGTGTGGGACGGTACAGCAGCAGGTAGAGTGTTGCGAGTTTATTCACGAGCTCGGCCCTATGACCTTTCAAGCACAGCATTCAGACCTGGTACGCCTACCCAGGAAGCGGACGCCAGAGCGGTTTATATAAGCTCTGAGAGTTTTGCACAATCGAGTTAAAATGTATTTGTATAAACGCGTGCCTGGAGACAGATATTTATAATAATAATAATAATAATAATAATAATAATAATAATAATAATAATAATAATAATAATATGATTTCGATACTGACAATGATAATGATGATGATGATGACGATGACAACGACGATATTATTGTTATTATTATTATTATTATTATTAATATTATTATTACTATTATTATTGATACTACTACAACTACTCCTACTTCTACTACTATTACTACTACTACTACCTACTACTACTTCTACTACTACTACTACTACCACTACTACTACCTAATAATAATAATGATAGTAATAATAATAAAAATAATAATAATAATAATAATAATAATAATAATAATAATAATAATGATAATAATAATAATAATAATAATAATAATAATAATGATAATAATAATAATAATGATAATGATAATGATAATGATAATGATAATAATAAACTAATATACATGTATTCAAAAACAATATAAATAAATCAAATATTTATAATTGTTATATAAATCGTAATAACAATAACACTAATAATGATCATAACTACTATGTGTACAAATAATGATAGACTTAATAAATAATGATTAATAATAATAAGAGGAATAAAAATATTAATGATTTATATTATAATAATAGTTATATAATATCAAAGCTTGTTAGTTTCAGCAAGGATTTATATGTTAATGGTCATTAGAAAAAGCGCTGTGAGGCTGCATAGAGCTCTTGACGCATAGAGCTGTTGACGCACATAGAGCTCCTGACGCATAGAGCTCTTGACGCATAGAGCCCTTGACGCATAGAGCTCTTGACGCGTAAAGCTCCTGACGCATAGACTCTTGACGTATAGAGCTGTTGACGCACATAGAGCTCCTGACGCATAGAGCTCTTGACGCATAGAGCTCCTGACGCATAGAGCTCTTGACGCACAGAGCCCTTGACTCATAGAGCTCTTGACGCGTAGAGCTCCTGACGCATAGAGCTCTTGACGCATAGAGCTGTTGACGCACATAGAGCTCCTGACGCATAGAGCTCTTGACGCATAGAGCCCTTGACACATAGAGCTCTTGACGCGTAGAGCTCTTGACGCATAGACTCTTGACGTATAGAGCTGTTGACGCACATAGAGCTCCTGACGCATAGAGCTCTTGACGCATAGAGCTCTTGACGCATAGAGCTCCTGACGCATAGAGCTCATGACGCATAGAGCCCTTGACGCAAAGAGCTCTTGACGCGTAGAGCTCCAGACGCATAGAGCTCTTGACGTATAGAGCTGTTGATGCACATAGAGCTCCTGGCGCATAGAGCTCTTGACGCATAGAGCCCTTGACGCATAGAGCTCTTGACACGTAGAGATCCTGACGCATAGACTCTTGACGTATAGATCCATTGACGCAAAGAGCTCTTGACGTATAGAGCTTCCGGGGAGTCCTATGCATTATGCCCCGACGTATATAGTTTCCGGGAAGCGCTATAACTATAAAACGGGTCTGACATCTTGACGCATAGAGCTCCCGAAATAAAAATGATAGTCATACTGACTGTCACGTTATTTGCTAGACCCTAAACGCCATCATTGTTATAATTATGCAGTCTAAATGTCCAACAGCACCATTGTTAAAATCGACTCTAAAACCCCGCTTTAGGACCATCTCTGTAATAAAATTCGGATTTTTCCTTTTGTTTAATGATCATTTTGTTAAATAATATTGCCACCCCTACATTCGGTATTAGGACCGCGTGAACAACGATTTAGTGTATTTTCTTTTAATTTAACTCCGGAAATTGGACCACCAGTTGATCCCGTCATTATTTTCACTTCTCTTTGTTTCAGATAATGGTTACTAACTAGTCATTGGGCGTTTATAAAGTGTGTTCAGGCGGGTCTTTGTTGATTAGGTGTTAATTGTTATTCAGCATCTCCGTTACATCAGTGTCATTTGTTTGCATTGTTTAATCATTGAAAGAGGTGTTGTGCTTCATAAAGTAACATTTCATATTGTATATTAATTTTCAAGAATTTACTCACTGTTAATTAAGTAAATGATGATGATGATGATACATATGATGGTGAAGACAATGTTAAAGATGAAGATAATTTTAATGAAATCAACAGCAATGATGACTGTTATTGTTGATGTTGTGGAAGAAGTGGTAGATTTTGTTCTAGTTCTCTTAATAGTGTTAGTTAATATTGAAGTCGATATTTCCAAACCGAAGAGCTTTATGCAGGATTATTAGGCATATCGACGCAAAGAGCTCCCCGCCGTCGAAAGCTCTATGCTGTGTTATAATCGACGCCTCGGAGCTCTATGCGTCGGGAGCTCTATGCAGTCTCAAAAAGCGCCTTGGACCACTCGGCCATGGAACATTTCGCCCTAATGGTGCAAAAAGGTACCGAATACCTTCTTGTTTCATATACTCTTGGTACCTCATTGCACTAACAGCACGATTTGAAATAACAACTGATTAGATATTTAATGCTGTTTTGACTCTGTGGTTTACCATCAATTGTGTTAAAATCGTGACTGTGATCATATTTGGTTACGCCCGGTGTGTCAAGCTTTTCCACACGCTCAAAAATGGAAACATTAAAAAAAAATCAGAAATGAAACTATAAATGTTGGGGCATTAGTATGTATCCTAAAATCTCAACTGAGTTTGTTATCGGGTCATGATAAACCGTAACCATTTTCTTTGAATCTATAATTGCTTGGGGCTCTGGCTTTGATATTGTTGTGATTTTTTCCTTCAAATTCTTATTATATTTGGTTGAAATAACCCCTATGGAAATTCATTCGAATCACACTGGTGCTCTAACGACTTGATGTCTACGTTAGGTTTCCTGTTTTTCGCCATTGTTGAAAAAAACAAGCCGGGTCCGAGTCGCTTAGTCGTTAGCGCGTCTGACTATAAATCCAGGGGTCGTGAGTTCGAATCCCCGCCCGGCAACAGTCTTCGTGGTGGTTGATATACGACATTGCGTCTCATTATCATTCGTCTCTCACGGCTGATTGAAGTGGGAAAGTTATCAGTTACTTGCGGAGATGGGGTGTGTTAACCTTCCAAGATCCCAGTGGGTTAACTGATCGTCTGTTAGCCCTCGATGGCATAAACATGACGCTTTATATACAATAAATCAATCAATCAATTGAACACATATGGCAGTTAATCTACCACGTTGCAGCTATATTAATGAAATTTCCACTACTTGGTCTGTGATGTTGGGTCATCCATTGTAATGTCGAACAATTCATCTCTGTTTAAGTGTGATGTATTTAAGAATACAATAAGTAAATCACCTGAGATATAAGGAAATTAGAAAAACACGAATAATTTACACAACGATTGATTGTGATTAAATATATACTAAAGTGGAATCGTTTTGTTCAGGCAGATAAAAAATAAATATAATAGAAGAAGAATATTGCTTTTGTGATTATTAAAAGTTGGGTGGTAATGCTATATAGGAGCTTTACGACGTCATATATTTCTTTGCAAGTTTTGCTACATCATCGACCGCACATTTACAAGCAGACATGGCCATTTGTCGCGTTATTTACTACCAAACCAGAAATTAAAACTTGATATTCCCCTGTTGTGTATAAATTGACGGTGGGTTATTTTTTCGCCGTGATATATTGTCCGGGATGATCGAGCCATATAGAAATTTAACAATGCCGATCTGATAAATCTTCTCAAATGGACTCGTAAATTGTAAGCTAATTATGGAGAATGTCTACCTATTCAGTAAATTACAGTAAAGCGGAGATACCTCCCAGCCTTGGAGAACGTAATAGTCGGCTTGAACATTTTGAGTATGTTTTATATTGTTTATAGCCTGGCTCGCCTTTGATGTATTGTAACCGAGAAATAATGTGTGAAAATATGGCCTATCAAATTAAAGATAAATTCAACACGCAATGATTGGGTCGTAAATCAACTGTATTAATCTGTTACAAGGTATCGTATTTCGTAAGACTGGTCTGGGGTTTCCGTATGATCAGACGAAGGGTAAATCGCGTGTAAATGATTTATATTGAGACCATTGCAAGCGGAAATGAGCCATCGCGATATTTAGTATGTTAAATGCCTTCTTGCATGGTATATTATATTCAATATGAATTATTGTATTCTGTTAGTAATTACCTAATTGCTATTTCCCAAACTAAAATGAATTAAACAATGATTTATTTTCAATATAATTATTATTAACATACATTTTACTTTCGGTGATAAATTAGATAAACTTATATGTTTTATATATTATTATTATTATTCCATTTTGTAGGCAATAAAACTTTTATTTATATAAGACATTAGCATATTTGCTATCCTTTAATGGCAGCCTTTATCTTTCACAGCGTTTCGCTGCTCATTGGGGTTGAGACATGCTGAACAAGTTGAGTGTTTTTAAAAAGCTTCCAAGGTTAGGTTTCATATAGGAGGTAGCAAATGAGAAGGAATGAGAATTTACGTTTGTACGAAATAATCTTGTTTGATGGTGATACGATGAAGTATTTGAGTGACTGTGCACATCGTATGTAGGCATAGAAAAAAAACACCTGCGAGCACGGTACCAAGTTAATTGCGGGGGGGGGGGGGGGGGGGGGG